>JAHWFP010202265.1:0-64639 GCA_023313725.1 Lithobius niger | reverse complement strand
AAAAGTGTGGGGTAACTTGATAACCCACACTTTTTGCAATGACGCACACTTCCGGTGTTGGTTAATGGGATTTAACCTATGGAAATTTAGCGTGGTGTTGAGTTAGCGTGACATCACAGTCGTGGTATAATATTACTTACACAAGTATAAAATTGTATATTTTTAAATCAAAAGTGTTGTTACTAAAATCAAATGTATGTAAATTAAAATCTGTGGATGGAATCTGTAATAAACAATGTATTTTTTTTAGTTCTGCATTAAATTTTTGAAACCTATAAATTACAGTTTTTAATTTGGGAAAATGGACGAACATACGAATTTTTCATCATCTTTCATCATCTACTGTAGTCACTTCTGAATTAGGGAATATTTAACTGTAGCATAATTACGGCAAATAGTATCGTTTTTTTTAATATAATTTTTAAACTATTCATAAATATAATTATTTTAAAAATAACCATGTAATCTGTTAGATTTCTAATGTTTAAAATGTTATGTTTAATAAATATTTGTTGAATAAGAACTTAAAAATTTCACTTTGTGTTTTCTGTAATTTTTCATTTGGTTAACATTATGATGCAAAATCGTACATTTCCAATCCGTCCCTTACGTAACATGAATCCTAGGTATCAGTCAGCATTAACATAGTTTTTGTATTGTAAAAGATTATTAACTAGCACATCGGTTGCATGATCATTTTGACTTTTATAATAATATTTTCGATCTGCCTATCATATTTCCATTGGAAATTAATATGTACAGTCACGGACAGTGAAATATGGACACTGAAAACGTCGGCTTCAATGCTGGACAATCTAATCTATTAATTTTAGGAAGCGCTCTTGCGTTTATTAACACTAGCTATCCCACGAACATCTCTGCACATGTTTGCCTACTATACTGCATCAAGAATGAACATAGTTTCGGGTAAGTTTTCTTTTTTAAGCTATTTATAGAAACACTTGAGTTAATTTTGTTTTAGCCCAGTTTTTTTTCTATTTTAAAACACTCATCAGATGAATGAGTAAATCTCACAGTACAGATACATATTTACTGAATTGTCTTAGCATTTCATTTAAAGCATTTATGTCGTTTTAACTCACTGAAAATTTCCGTTTGTCGAATAAATCATAGCACAGCTGGGACAAAACTAGTCATAGAAATAAAATTTTTCTTGAAAAAGTGTTGGATGACAATTTTCCTGCCAAAGGTTTTCCTGCAAGGAATGATTAATTTTTCACTACTTGTATGTAAAGCTGGAAGAAATGTCTACAGAGAAAGCTTTCAAATTAAATGTTTAATGTACATTTTGCTTAAGAAAGTGTTGGTTAACAACTTGTCTGCCGGAGGTTGGGGGAGGAGGGAACAGGAAAAATATGATTGACTCATTATTGCTCATGTTTAAAGCTGGAAAAAAGTCTTCAGAGATTGGTTTTAAAGCGAAATGTTTAATGTTAAATCCTGCTTGAGTAAGTGGTATTTGACTACTTGTCTGCTGGAGGCTGATAGATGAGGGGGAGTGGGAATGGGAAACAAATTAATAATAATAATAATAATAATATTTTTTTTTATAATAATATGTTTATTCAAATGAGAAAACACGAAACTCATTACAGTTTGTAGGTGTTTTGCCGTCATCACACCACACTTATGTCAAGATGGCATGGTTATGAATTTACTTGTGTTAATAATAATAATAATAATAATTTTTCACTCAAAAGTACAAATGCTTGTAACATCCAAAAAGCACGAAGCCGGAGCTTGTATGTGTTCTGGGCAAAATAAACGTACACTTTATTAAACATTCAATTACGTAACTCATAATTTGATTTTTGACATAAAACTAGGGTTAATTACATGATGTTTATATTTTAGTTGTTTGTTAACCATTCTTTAATTACTTCTTTAATGTTCCTCTTGGTAATAGTATTTCTGATTTTAGTATCCCTGATAATAATAATAATAATTATAAAAATAATAATAACTTTATTATAAATTACAATTAAATTGCAATCGTCAAAGCTTTTTGCAATTGTTTGAGATATAATACATCTTTTTCAAATTCAGTACATGTTTCATTATTATGTCTGATGCCCTCACTGGCAACACTGTTACCTATATACATACATTATAATACATCAAGATACATAGTTACACACAATTACATTACACCAAGTTACATAAATACATACTTTATTTTACATCAAATTACTTTATCATTATGATTTATTAGGTCTTATCTGTACTGCATCTTATATTAAAATTGAGTTTTTAAATTTGTTTTAAGTTTATTCAGATTTGCAAAGGTTAACATGTTTTATGGAAGTTCATTAAATAGTTCTGGTATATACCATGTTTTTCCTTTTTTTACATAAGAATTATTCCATTGTGGCATTTCATATCTTCTTTTACCTCCACGCAATTTACTAATGTTTTTGATAATAATTTATGTTAATTGCTATAATAATTTTTTATTATTATTGTATATTTTTTAGTCCCCTTTTTTAAATAATTCATTTTCTTTTAAAGGTGCTTTCCTTTTCTTTTTGTTGTTCCCATATAATACCTTCACTAATTTATTCTGAACTTTTGTAATCACTCAAGTATACATTCTGTCGTATTACCCCACATTTCTATTCCATAACTTATTATACTTTTTTATCCATGCATTATAGATTATTTATTTCTGATTAACATTTAATATGTTCTTGAGTTTATATAAATTTGGTATAAGTTTTCTTAATTTTTTTATAATTCCAATTATATGTTATTTTAAGTTCCAATTTTCATCAATATAAGTCCTAGGTATTTGTTGGTTTTTCTTTTTTCCAGTTCCTTACATTTTTCATCGCGTATGTATTTAATTTTTAATTTTTAATTTTTAATTTAAAACATTAAGCACCATAATGTTTTATTATCCATATTTCTTTTTTATTTTTCATTTTTGGTACCGTAATATGCATTTGTATAGTTTTTTCTTTGCTAATATATAGTTCATTTTCCATAAAAAAAAATCATTTAATATGTTGAAGTCATATTTAAATTTTTCATCATTACTTCGTAGTTGTTATTTTTATTGATAGTAATATTGTGTCATCTGCAAAAAGGAAGATGTTGCTTTTTTCTATATTTTCATCAATATCATTAGTGTAAATCAAGAATAATAATGGTCCTAGTACAGAACCTTGTGGTACTCCATTTTTAACAATTTCAGTTGAGCTATATGTATCTTTTGTTTGTACTATTGTTTTCCTGTTGTGCAGATAATTTTTTAAAATGTTGAATAATTTACCCCTAATTCCTAATTTATAACATTTATATAGTAATATTTTTGATCAAACCTATCAAATGCCTTCTGTAGGTAAACTAGTACTATTCCAACGTATTTACCTTCATTCAAAGCTGTGGTGACAATATCATTAATTTCGGATAGTAATTCAGTTGTGTTCTTTTTTTGGTATAACCTAATTGTGATGAAGTTAGTAAGTTCCATGTATCCAAAAAATTTCGTATTTTATTTGCGAAAGGTTTTCGATTTTTTTATCTTTTATTGATAATAGTGCTATTGTCGATAATTATCAAGAGCTTGTTTGTCTCCTTTTTTGTAAATTGGTCGTACGATTTGTATTTTTTGTGTTTCTGGCCAGGTTTCTTTTTAATCATAGCATTTATTAGTTTGAATATTGCAATTACTGTGTTTTCTTTTGTGTTTTTTATATGTTCAGTCTGTATTTTATCAAATCCCATAGCTTCCGTATTTTTTAGTTCCATTATTATATTTGTTATTACACTTTCATTTGCATTATCTATATATATTGTTTTCTTTGCTTGTTTCACATTCTTTTCTTTTTCTTTTTTTAAGTTTCTATAGTAAGTACTATTTTTATAGAGTTCATGTTCTGTTTTATTATCCTTTTTTTATTTCTGGCATTCGTTTATTATAGTTTTTATTAAAATTATTTACTATAAAAGCAATGTTTTGTCTTTAAAATGTTGAATTATTTCATTATCCGTTTCTTTATCTTTATTTGTATTAAACAATTCATTTACAACATGCCATAATGTTTTTTATTCTTTTGTAAATATCCCAATTTTTCTTGAAAAAATTTGTCCTTACATTCTTTAATTTGTTTGCATATTATTTTTTTCATACTTTTATATTCACTAATTATCGTATTGTCTGTTTTTTTCATCTTTTTAATATTCTCCCACATTTTGTTTTTAATTTCTATTTTTGTTAATAATTCGTTTATAATCCATTCTTTTCTTTTTTTATCTACTTTTTTATTAGATTTTTTCGTTACATGTTTTTTTATTTTTTGAATATACGTTATTTATTTTTGTTAAAATTTCGTCATAAATAGCCTCTGGTTCTTCTATTTTATCTAAATATTTCCAATATATCTGATTTGGTTTTGTTATTATTTCTACATTGTCGAATTTCCAGTATTTTTCTTCTTCTGTTTCTGTGATTTTTATTTATTTCTTGGTTATCTTTCCCACGTCCATCCCATTGTCATATAATGGTCTGCAATTTTCTCAGTTAGTACTCCTCCCTTTAATTCTATTTTTTTCCTTTTAAAAAAATATATGGTCAATACAAAATTGATGCAAATGACTTATTCCATTTTTTAATACTATTTCTTCCTCTGTTGGTGAATTAATTTTACTTTCAAACCCAAATGAAGTTAAAGTATTTTCATAATAGTCTATTGTTGTTTGTTCAAATTTCTCCTCAGATTCATTATCTTTTAAATGTATATTGATGTTTATGTCACCTATAATCATTTGATATTTCCAAGTTTCTGTGTTGTTACTACATTTTATCCAGTTTTTTAGTTTTTTTACAAACTCCTTCTCATTTGATGATGGTTATCTGTATATTGCTATTATTTGTCCTTTTCTAGTTTATCATCATTTTCATTTATAACAATTTCTAGCACATTATTACCATTGATAACTATTGTTGTAATTTACACATCTAGAGTTTTCTTTGTAAAGATCATTAATCCTCCTCCTCTCTTCGTTACCTCCCTTGTTAAAGTGTTGGTTGTATATCCACTTATATGATAATGTTCTGCTTCTTCTCTTGTTATACTTATTTCAGTCATTATAATTATTTCCCATTCAATGGTCATTTCCATAAGTTGTTGTTCAAACAGTTCCCAATTATTCATTCTTAAACTTCTTATATTTACATGAAGTACTTTCATATTTTCATTATCTTCAGTATCATTCATTAGAGTTTCAAACGCACATTTTTTATCTCTGAATACTTGGTTGACAAATTTTTTTCAGTTCAGGTTTTTTAAATCCTCTTCTTCTTTTATGATTATCACTTCTCTGGTTTCGGCATTCTTCCGCATCATGATTTTTCTATTCCGAAACCACACATATTTTTGTAACTCTTCTCTGTAGCAAAATTCCTTGTCTTCCAAAATAATTGTTTCATATATGGGAACATATTTTCATTGAGGTATATTCTTTTCCTGTTTCCGTTTCTATACAATTTGTCATTCGTAACAACTCTCTTTTTATTCTCAAGCCACTTATAGCTGCTATTTCTATGCTTAAATTGTATTATTATTGTACTGGGTTTCTCTTTGTCTCTATTCGATATTCTGTGTGCTGCTTCAATTTCTGAGTAGTCATGTTCAATGTTAAAGTTCTTTGCTAGATTCCTTATTACTAGCAATATGTCTTCATCAAGTAGCCAATCTAGTTGATTTATTTCTAAGTTTCTGTTTCTTTTGTATTGCTCTTTTTCCTTAGCTTAACGGTACATTGTGTTCATTGTCTGTTCCAACACTTTATTTCTTTCTTCCTTGTTTTCCAATTCTTGTACTCTTGTTTCCATTTCTTGCATTTGTTTCTTCAGCTGTTCATTTTCCTTTTTTAAGTCATTTTGTTCTTCACTTATAAATTCTATTGATTTATAAATTCTTCCATTGTCTCGCATTGCTTATCATATTTTAATAGCAACTTATCAATTTTTTCCTCCATTCTTCTCATCATTGTCTTCATTTCAACTACATTTTCCACATCTTCATCATTTTCTTCATTATCTTCTTCATGTCTTTCAGCTCTATTTTTGTCTGTATCACTTTCTGAGTTTGTTGTTGTTTTTCTGCATTTCTGTTTGCATCTCCTTTCTCCTCTTTTGGTTTCATTCATGCTTTTCCTAGTTTTTTTGTTTTACTCCTGCACAGTTGTAGCAGTATTTTAGTTTGGATTGTCGGCATTTTATCAAGTCTCCTTGGTTTCCATTTTTTCCTTCACATTCTCCCTGACATCTTGACAAGTTTGTGAGTTTTTGTTGTTATTAGCATCCAATTTGGCTGTCTTCTTTGAGTTTGTGGTTGTTTCCTGCTTGGATCATTTTAATATCGGGTAATTTCTGCTTATTACCACACAAATTTCTCATTCTTTGAACGCCAAAGTTTTCAGGCGACTCGTGGTCACCCATTAAATCTGAAGCTTCTCTCGTCCCGCCTCGATTGCAAAAAACACTTCTTTGCACTCCGTGTTGTGCCCTGTTGGAACTCGCTTCCAACTGAGGTGGTGACTTCGCCTTCTCTTCATTGCTTTTGTCGGTTAATTAGAGCTTGTGACCTATCTAAATTCCTTAAGAGGGTGTATTAGTGATACATCCTTTACCTGTAGTGCACCTGTCTTCTATTTTTTCTTTAAATATCGAATTAAATCAGGGGCAGTGTTAGTGGTTTTACCCTTCCGTCACCTAACCAGCTATATGTGGCAGGTTAAACATTTATATTTATTTATTTATTATTATAAAAATTCACTTTAGTTCATTTAGTTTCAATCCGGTTCAGATGGTTTTGATCCGATTTAATTAGTTTTGATCCAGATGTAAACTTTTTAACCTTTTGTTGAGCTTTTTTCGAACTTTTAGTTTTTCAAATGCATATCGAATGCACACCAAATTTTTATGGCAATGTCTTCCTTAGCTCTTTTTTGATCAGTTTGCCTCAAGTATTTTCTTCAGATTTCACTCCTTCAATTCATTGTTCACTCACCAAACTTTCCCTTTTCTTCTTGGTGCTTTTATGTTCCAAATTCTTACTTTAGATATTCTGAAGTGTTCCTATTTCTATCCCATTTCATTCATCTTTCTGCTAACATTTTCAGTGCTGCCAGCACTGAAGATGAGGAGGAATAAAGAAGAAGATTATAATAATAATAATAATAATAATAATAATAATAATAATAATAATAATAATAATAACACTTTATTGCAGAAAATTCTCGAATCTTAAAAAGCTTGTGTGAGAAGCAAAACAAAGACAAAACAATACAAACACAGAAAATAAACAATTATTACAGTACAGAATAATAATTAACTTACATCAATTTGTAGCAACTTCTGCAGGTTCTCCATTTATTTATTTGTCAATTCGTTACATATCATTTGCTATAAAGGGTTTTACTTTCAGTTTTAATTTTCCAATGTAGTCAAATTTTATGCAATTATAGCCAGGATTTTAACAACAATCATCAATCAACATCTGGATTCCCCATTTTACAGAATCAGATTTTCATAACTTTTTATGCTGTGTAAAGACTTGATAAATGAGCTGTGTTAATAAGAATTCGTTATTTAGTAAGAAACCAACCTTTAATTATATTTTTGATGCTGTTATGTGATAATTTTCCATTATATTTTTTGAATTTCATTTAAAATTGAGGGGACAACAGAAGGATTGCATCTCTGACCATAGGAGTTCCTTCAAGAGTGTTTTACCCATGCGTTTTTATTTCTTACCGGTCTGTCAATTTTTATTTGATATGTTAAGTCAAAAAAATTTTTGAGAACAATTGTTAGCCTATAAAGGTTCAGAAAAGTTAGTAGCATATTTTCATGTGTTACCTCCTGCACGGTTTTAGTAAATTAAAGAGTGCTTTGACTGCTTTATTTAAGATTTTTGGCAGGTGGTTTAAATGACATGCAGAAGTGGTACCAAAGGTTGTAACAAGCACACCTTACATTTGAAATGACCCAAGCATCAATAAGGCAAATTCTGCAGATTTTGTCCAAAAAATATCTTATTATACAAGGTGTTTCAGAATAAAACCAACAAACTTCCAGGGCGTAAACACAAGGAGGTAAACACAAGGAGGTAAACACAAGCCAACAAATCCTATACGACACCTACCCAAAAATGCTTGGTCACCGAGATATTGCCCTATTACACCTCATTTTTTATGATGCTTATTTTGAGCCTGGCACTGAATGCCTGCCAGTGGCACGCTTTCTAGTGACCTCATACGCCATGTTGCGTGTTTAAGACCAAATTCATAGCTCGAGCTTGGTGCACCAACCTGTAGCAACATTTCATGTTATACAAATTGCGTTCGAAACTGCAACTACGTCTAACTCTTGCCAAGAGAGTTGTAAACTAAATTTAAAAAAAAATAATATTATTTAGAGTATAGCATAGGTTAATAATTTCTACACGCAATAAATGTTGTAAATTATTTTGATAAATGTTTTCGTAGTTGCGTTAGCACGAAATGTCCGGTATGGACACTATATCACAGCAACCAGTGGCAGCCGGGTGGGTGTAGAGGCCAATGGGGGTATTGGGGACCAGGGGCAACTTTTTTGGGAGATGTTTCACCCTTAAAGTTTCGTAACATCAGTCGAGTTGCTTGGTAAGTGGTAGTGGCGGGGGAGGGGGATGCACTGTGCAGGTACGCTCTACCCTTGGGGGGGGGGCCCGCGCAGCTGCCAGAATGGTGTTTGTGATTGTGCTCCTGCTTGTGAAATACGGTTTCGTTTTAAATTATAGGTAAAGGTTGTATGCAGAGGTCAACGACTGGTTTGAGGGATCTGGTACCCTAGCCTTTGAGCGAAATGTCAACTAACGTGCGTTTTTTTTAATGACTCGAGGCAGTGGCACCGTAGCCACAGCTAGGAAAGAGCTTCGTAGGAGGACGAACAAAGCCTGGGGGTCTGGGGGTGTGCTGTTAGCTCTCGTGTGGGATCCGGGAAGCTGCTGTATTTTACGTATCTGGCTTCTAGACAATATTTCTTTACATATTCTGGAGGAATTTATTTAGCATTATGACACATTTTGGGGTTTCGGCGGGGGAGGGGGGTAGCACTTCCCACGACCCCTCTGCCCTTTCCGGCCCACTGAACAGCAACGTATATGTCCCCTCTTGTTTCTTCTGTTCATGTTTATTTATTACTTTTTTTGTAGTTCAAAATAAAATAAAATGGGAGTCTACTTTACAGTTATTGGAACTTGGTCTGGGAGGTGGGTGTCGTGAAGGGGGGTGGTTTAACGAGCGTTGTAAACTCTCCGTGCCAATTCCGAAAATTGAGACTCTTTTACAACATTGAAATACTTGATCTGGCCAAGGAAGGCATGCCTTTTGATAAAGTTAACCATCGTTCTTATAAAAATTACCATACATTGCAACACGGTAATTGGGCCAGTTGGTTACCATGGCCCCCCACAACCTACCAGGATCATCAGTTGAGACAGGCCATTTACATTCTTTCGCTCGGCTTTCAGCTGGTTAACGAAGGCTTTATTTTAAAAAGTCGGGAACAATGAACTACCCAGTTTCAGGAAAATAAAACAAGGTTTTCTTAGGAATAATAAAAAAGAACTTCTGCTTAATTCTTTTGCTTTCTTAATTTAAAAATAGCATTACTTCTTACTTATTTTTTATTAAGGAAACGTTAAGAGCTGCTGGGTATAGTGAGAGGCTTTGAAAAAAAGCCAGGTTCGCTTCCCTGCAAAACGCATCAGTATATTGACATCTTGCAAGCTGCACCTGTCTTGGCAAGATTAGACGATATTGCAGTTTCGAAGTAATTCGATCATCGTGAAGTTTTCCCACTGGTTGGTGCACCTTGCTGCATCCGAGTTTGTTTTGCATGAGGCCACAGTAAGGCATGCGCCTTGCAGCCAGAGGACACAGGCTACTAAGCCATGAGACAGACGACCAAACTTAAATAATTGATCATAAAATAATGGACCAAAATAGGGCGATATCTCGGTAACAAAGCATTTTTGGAAAGGTGTTGTATGAGACTTTTTGACTTGATTTTACCTCCTTAGTATGCCCTAGAAGTTTGTCGATTTTATTCTGAAACACCCTGTATAAAATGATGCTCTGATTTTTTTTGCATAACATAAGCAATACGTTTGTCGAACTTCCAGTTGTCATCAAAAGTAACCTTGGAATATTTACGAATACATACTTGTTTTAGAGATGTACAGTTGCATGGAGCTGTTAAGGAACATGATTCAGAATGTAAATATATTTTACAGTTAGGCCTGGCAGTATAGGAGTTGATTACATACGTGAACATTGTCTTTTCTTCACTAATAAAAAGTTCTTTGTCGCACAGGTAATTAATTATTTTATCAAAATTACAATATAATTTTTTTATCATAATGGCCTTATTTTTGTGAATGGAAAGGAGGAAAATGTCATGTGCATATAAACAAATGCTCGAATGGAGAGAACACTCAACAATATCATTTACATACATAATGAACAACATTGGGCCTAATACAGAGCCATGAGGTACTCCACATGACATTTTGTGCTAATCACTTAGATCCTTATCGACTTTCGCGCTACTTTCTCTCCCCAATAGGAAACTTAATAAAATTTCCAACATTTTACCCCTAATGCCAGTGTTAAATAATTTTTTTAAGTATTTCGATATCAAGGGTATCGAATGCTTTTTTCAAATCGATTGCAATTGTACCTTGCTATCCTGAAGGGCTATGTTAATATTGTTATTAATGTTGCTTAAGGCATCCAAAGTGCCAATTTTGGGTACGCAGCCAAATTGACACCTGTTTAAAAGTTTGAATTTTGAAAAAACGCCTAAAATTTTATTTGTAATAAGGTTTTCAATGATTTTGTCGAGAACCGGAAGTAAGGCAATGGGTCTGTAGTTTAAAAAATCTTTTTTTCTTTTTAAAAATTTGTCTAGTTTTCTGCTTTATGAGTTTAGAAGGTCAAATTTATGAGTCAATAATGGCAGAGATTAGTGTTACCAAAAATTGCTCTGTTTTTTTTCCGTTGAATGAATAAAATGGTCTAGTAAAATCCCAATATGTATATATATATTATGTTGATTTTCCACTGAATCTTTGGTTTCAAATTTCTCTACCAAATGTGCCATTGTAAACCGGCATGGAGGTGGCTGAAGATACGTAGCCTGCCACATCACCAAAACGTCTGATATCGTCTTGTTTTGGTAATACCTTTAATAATATTGATATGTTCGTATAGGATTATGCGTGGCATATCGTTATGAAATACAACACGAACGAGTGGTATCGAACGAAGCTAATACAAAAAAATGTATCGATTGATATGTATCAGGTTGTATGCACCTATACTCTGTTTCACATTTTGTTTTCAGAAAACTAACTGTATAACGCCACGTTTTCTTCCACTACGAGTGAAAAAACATGTAAATATCCCACTCGTAGACTCTACAGTAACTGCGTAGAGTCTGCATTTGTGATATCCACATGTTTTTGCACTCGATAGTGCAAGGAAACGATGCATCATACAGTTAGTTTTCTGCAAGCATAATGTGGAACAGACTATAACTACTGTGACGTCCAAGTGTACGGACCAACCAGTACTACAGTATGCTACAAATCACATACTGCATGCCCTGGAGACATCAGGTCACATGACTCACAAATTTGCGGGCAACGCCAGTACAGTAGCTGAAGGGCAACATGCAACATTAACCAAGGATACGAAATCGGTAATAAAAATCATACAATTACGGCAAGTACAGTACTGTAAACTGGGAACTCCTGTTGATAACGTTACGTGCAGCGAGTGGTCTGGCTATTAGATGTGAATACTGGATAGTTGTTAATTCAGTACATACATTGGGCGATTCGATTTCTACATGGTATCAGGGATAAAAAGCTGCAGAAGCTATATTGTACTGCAGCCTTACAAGTGGCTTCCCGCCATCAACGAGGGTTGCCACATGTGTTTTTTCCTTTTGCGTTTTTATTTGGAATCCAAATACTGTAAAAGCCTTTATTTTAGGTATTTTGGTTAATGGCCAAAGAAATGTTTTTTTTTTCTTTTTACTTGAAATCTAATTAAGGGCCTTTATTGTTTTTTTTTTTATCCCCCCCCCCACCAACCCGGCTTGTCACATGCTTTTGTTCCCTTTTGCGTTCTTATTTGTAATGCAAATAAAAACTTTCCTTCCTGAGGTCAGGAATAACTTTAATGATTTCTTTACTTAGTGTACCGCATCGGTGGTTCAGTGATAGAATGCTCGCCTGCCACGCGGGCGGCCGGGTTTGCTTCCCGGCCGATGCACCAGAAAGTTATGTGTCGACGGATGTTAAGTGGTGAAACTGGCCGACACATTGGGAGATGGAAAGAATGGTGCTTAGGCCTAAGGCAGAAATGGGCTGACTCCATCTTTAGCATTTCAGATTTTAATGGTCATGTAGGTGTTCAGAGCTCGCCCACCATATAGCCAGGGATGGCAGCCAGCAAAGGCCAGGACATGAAGAAGGCTTGGTGTACAATTAGTCGGGGAAAATGGTTAGAATTCTAATGGACTAGCCGAAAGACTCGCTGAGGATGACATATTAGTTCGGCAAGTATCAAATTGGTAGCCAGGAGACCCATCATGCCGCACGTCCCAGGCAACGACAACAATGGCGGTAGAAAAGCATACAGTATAGGTTACAATTGTTACAAGGTGGTAATTAGTAATCATTGTAATACAGGCTTGATATTGAAGTCCACAGCCAAAGTCATCAGACCCAGGACCACAGGATATGAAAGGTCGACGGGTACCAAGCGCAACTGATGATTGGTTGCGTCAACCCTCGTCGATACATTAGGTCAGAGATAGGGTTATAGCGACGGGGAATGGTTGTTGGACTTAGAAAAATTCGACATGTAGCGTTTTTTTTAAACACTCTGTGTAAGGGAGACCAAATTGCAAAATGTTAGTTGGTTGGTTGGACTTTTTTAGTCTGGGTGCAGCCCAAACCAACGGCCGGATTGGTATGAAATTTGGTACATCGCTTGATACCCCCAAAAGTATTGCTGAGCCAAAATTTGCCGTAAATCGAACAATTTTTTCGGAAGAAAATACAAAACTACTAATTTATTTTTGACAATCACTATTGTAAATTTGGAATCCTGAACAGAGGGAATTTCGACGAAGCATACACCATGCTGGTGGTAGTCAAGTGAACATTAAAAAATATAACATTTGTTTGTTGCATTTAACCACTACAGGAAGAGCAAACATAAAAAGTAAAAGAATTCCATTAAAAACACATATCAGTTACATTTGAAAAAAATGCTAGGAGAAATGAAGTTGAGAATAGTGATGAATGTAGTGTTTACACTAGTGATAGGAATCCCGAATATGAAGCCTGAAATCGTTGTATAAAAGCAAAGTGATAAACATAAATTGAAAGTATAGAGTAGACGACATTTTTTTTACCACAACACGAAATAATATTGTGCCTACATCTAATAGTTTACAGATTCCTCGCTGCCACGGTAACGTGAAGACTTGAAACCGAAACCAAGTTAAATGACGGAACCATGTTGTTAGCTGCTGCTTACGAAATAAAATCGTGATGTAAAAATGAGGCCTAAACGCTACAAATTAGGCATAAAACCTAGAACTAGGCATAAAAGCTCAGACATTTTTAAGCTACTATGGGGATGTTTATTAAGTTAGATTATGTAATAGAGGTCGCTGTTGCAGTGCGTGATAGAGGTATCACCTCAATATTTCGTTCGTGGAAGTGTCAAGTTTTATACTAGTGGCAGCATTGTGAAATTCTTGAACCTTTTAATTATTGTTAAAAACTATCGTACTGGTGATTATTTGGCTTGCAGTTAAATGTCTTATTGTTATTTGTTTAATATGCGTACTGCACTTTGGACGGTAGTTGCTGTAAACAATGTACCAATTATTGGCGGCGGCAGCTCAAACAGCGGTGGCGGTGTGTGATGTTTTATCATTAGTTGGTGGCGATGGCCTACATCTTTTGTGTGGGCTGTGAAAAGAGCCTATAAACAACTATACGGAAACTATATAAAAAGCTAAACAAAAAAGCTAAAATAAGAAAAAGACCGGAAAAGACCATCAAAAGGCAAAGAGCATAACTTAGCCGAGTGGGTATTACACCGAGATTTTTTAAGAGCATTAAGAAATCATTCCATTAAAAAATAAATGCAAGTTTGAAATGAAGATCAGTTCGCTCCGCCTACATTAGGCCCAAACCCTGTTTCCTAGTTTCCAAATTAGTAAGGCTTTACCGATTCTCGCCGAACAGAGCTTGATCAGCAGTGCTCGGTTAACCGAGCAATTACGTTCATTTAACCGAGCCAAGCAGCGTGGCTTGTAACTAGTCATGGTACTTGATACTGGGAATGTTGAACATGAGCTTAATTCTGGCGGTGATTCAGTTCTAGTAAAAGATTACGGCCGATGCACAGTTCCTGCTGCAGGAACATTGAACGGCTACTATAAAATTCAGTACAGGAACTAAATTTGCAGTTAATTCGTGCAGATTAACTAATTTATTTTGTGCTCTTTCGGTCATTCGCTTTCATATTACACTTTCTTAACCACAGCCTTGTTTTGGTAACACCAGACTGTTTTAGCCAAAAAGATTTGTTGTTTCGGGAATCCTGCTTGGCATTTACCAAGAACTGATTATTATTGTGCTGGTTTCGGCTCAGGAGCACTGATCGGCTTGGTTCTGGTAGGTATGCTGGCCCTTTAATGAGCACTTGGCTTAGGATCGGCTCAGTACGGCTTTACAAAATAGTGCTGGCAATTATTTTGGTTTGTTACTTTCATTTCGAGGTTAAGTTTATTTTTTATGCTTTTATAATGTGCATTGTGCAATTTGCGTAGTAGAAGTATAACATTATATAGATATTTTCGACCACATTTTATTTATTTTTTGTTATTTTTCTAATAGTTTATGGTTTATCCATTCTGTTTTGTGCGTTTTATGCTGATCTCGCTTTGGTTCATGTTTAGGATTTTTTTTTAAATCCTTTATGTCTTTCTTAAATATTATTTCTAGTTTGTTCAGTTGCCTAATACATCAGATTTAGGTCTTTTAAGTTATTTAAAAATTACAAGTTTTGCTTGTTAAGTTGATTGACCTTTTTGGTTAAAAAAGGTATTTACAACGTACGATTCATGTTTCGGGTCAAAAATGCTGTATCCTTATTATTACACAGATAGCCATAAAATAATGGTCTGCGAGCTTAATTTTGAACACGGGAGATACACAAGTTCAGGATTTTGTTTTACCGCATATCAAAACGATACAAAATTTCACAATTTTATTCTGCCTGCTTTTTTTTCCCGAGTTGTGCGATTTATGAATTGGGACAATCCATAGGATGCCATATAATTCCAAATTTCTCAATGACATATTTTTCTGTATGATACTGAAAGCCCTCCAAAACATTCAATTAAAGTCACTAATCAACAAAATATTGTTATTTGACTTTAGTATTAAGAAGCATTTTAATTTTTTTTTAAACTGTATCCTGCTTGATGATGGTTTCCTATAAAGAGCTTTCAGTTCAATAAATTGTCTCTTCTTAAATTAAAGGTGAAGATGGTAGCATCATTTTCATCAATTTATATATTGGTTCACTAGATATTATATATTTTTATAATATTAAGTGTTATAATTTTTATGAAAATTAAAATGCCACCGCCTTTTTGATTTTTTTTCTGCAATTGATGTATTTGGTGTTTTTCATATTAAAAAGTTTCTACACATCTTCATTTACATAAATTTCCGTGAAAAAAATGACGTCCTGCCATTTCAAATTCCGCAAGCCAAGAGTCCCAAGCCAAGAGTCCCAATTAAGCTTGCAGCTTAGAATATTTGTGTATGCACCTCATTTTCTCATCTCCATTATAAATCAAATGTTTTTTTTTTTCAAGTCATCAAAGTTATCACATATACTGTTTAAATAATCCCCAGAATAATTTATCATGAAGATGCTAGTGTGTCGGGCTCACTTGTTTGCTCTGAGATTACTGAGGCTTGTAATGTAGGTTTTGTTGTAGGTATTTTTTCACTATTTTTTCAGTGTCTTCACTTTTTATGTCATGCACGTGCATACTGTACAAACCTCGTTTTTCATTTTCTTTGACGTTTCTATACTGTCTATACTGTCTATAACTGTGCGTCCTCTGTAACTCTTGCTTTGTTTTCCATTGGAGAGTTTTGTAGAAACTAGTCAGGTGCTCGTTTATGAAACTTTTTTTCTTGGTTTCCATTATAAAGATGTGGTTATTCGTGATATTTTAATTTTTTTCTTACACTCAAGCCACTGGTCTCATTTAACTCTGTTCCTATACTGGATTATAATTGTTGGGGGTTTTGTTTTTATTTCTTGTTGGGAGTCTGTGAGCTTTATAAATCCACGTATCACGAACCTCATGAATGTTGATGGTGTGGCTAATCGATAGATAGTATCTCTTAAGTCTTCATTCTTTTCGGTTTCTACTCCGAATATTTAAATGTTTCTGTTTCTGCGATATTGGTCAATTTCCTCTTGGTTTTGCTTGACTGTCATTATTGAACTTTTTAGGTGTTTCAGGTTCTGTTGATCACTAGGTTCAATATGGTTTCCCACTGTCGGTTTTGTCGTCTCAACCAGGACTTCAATAATCTTCTTACTACCTTTTTGTTTTCTGCTTTAATCTCATTCAAATTTTCTTGTATTTGGTCTATTTCTTATTCGGAAACACAATACTTAGCAGTCGTTATTTGATCATTAGATTTTGTCACTTTTTTCTTCCAATTTAGTCAGTTTTTCATTCAGTTTCAGATTATACTACAGCTGAGAATCGCTGTCTTTCCTTTTTTTTCGTAATTTTTTCTTGTGTTTCTCTCGTTTAATTCGTTTAAATGGTTCACTTTTCCTTCCGTTGTTTCTGAAATTGTTGCAGACTCTTGCTTTTCCAAATTCTAGTATCATCTAAGTCCTCCTCCTTGTTGTATATAATAATAATAATAATAATAAATAATAAAAATAATAAAAATAATAATAATAATTTGTTTAGCATAGAGTATAGTGTAGTACATCAATTGAGCATGTACATACACGAAGCCAACATGGCTTGTGAGCGCACTGAAATTTAAAATATTTACAAATAACAACATCAAAATAAATCCATACTTCCATTAATCAGTTAATTCATTCATTCGAGTTATCAATTATATTATTATAATAACCTTAAAGGCCAATTTTTTATAATCCTTCTAATATTCCCTCTATTTATTTACTTTATAATTTCAAAGGGTGTATCATTAAGGAGTATTAGAAAGGTAAATTCCAGGCATCCTTTGCCATATGAATTTCTCTTTGTTGGTACTTGCAGAGAAGCAGAAAACTTCGAGCGTGCTGTATGTGTTCTGTCATAATAAGAGTTTACAATCAATGTTAATTTGAGCAATTTATTAAAGCTTAAAAGGTTGTATTTTTAAAAATATCTTGTCAATAAGTTGTGTGAATTTCAAAAAAGTGCTTTTAGTTGCTTTATTTAGAGTATTCTGAAGTCTTTCAATATAATTTTTAGTTGTTGATTCAAAAATGGTACATGCATAAAGTACCTGAGAAAGTATATGAATTGAATAGAATTTTTTAAAATTACGATGTCAAAAGTTATTTATTTGTTATATTTATTAGTTATATTTATTTAAAAAGTTATATTTATTAATTATATTTATTTATTTATTTACGTAAATTTTTCTTTAAATTTTCAATGTGCGAATAAAATATCTAATTTTCGTTACTTAAGATTCACAAGTAACGCAATGATGCAATTTGCTTAATCTGTGGGCATTTGTTACAAATTAGATTATTCACACAGTTTTCATTGTGCGAGTACATCATACATTTTTTGTTCTTTTCAGAATGCAAGGTTGCTACATGCAAAAATTTATTTTCTCGTTATTAATAAATAATTAATTACGTGTCAGAGGGAAGTTTCCACTCTGTTCAATCTTTATGGAATTTGTTATTTCATTGCTTAATAAAAATTGGGATGTCTCTACGCATTCGTGTTGAGAAAAATACGTGAAAGTATTTTTGCGCGTAAAAGAGGGTTTCTTCTCTTTTTGTACTTTTGCCAGTGAGGCAATTAATTAGCAACGATGTAGCCACAGCTATTGTTGTCTTAACTTTGCTATTTCTTCTACATTCCCTTTGACTTGACTGATGTAATTGTTGACGAATGGACTTTGTTGTACTTATGTTATAAGCTGGATTGTTGTCAGTACATTGAGTATTATGTTACAATCCTGTTGTTACAATCCTGTTATTAACTGAATTGTAGAACTATTTCTTATCAAACGCTACTCTCCCTTCTGCCTTTTGTAGAACTGTTGCTTCCCTTACGTCACTTTTTCTTCCACTTTATCTCTTCCTTTTTTCTCTCCTCAACTACAAAGCCCTATGGATGCACCTATGCCGCTGAACTGTATTTATAGGCCTAGCCGCCATGTTTTCCCTGGAAGGAAGTAGGCCTACATTCTTTTAAAGGTTGAACTCATGTTTTCTTGAATCTCATCTGCTTGTTGCTGTGGTAAGCATCCTGCACATAACGAGTGTTGGCAATATTTAATCCTTAGATAGTTTTAATGAAGTGCCTGTTGACTAGGATTGGAATCCCAATTGATATTTTGCATTATGTTTCGTGCTCGTATGCGCCTTGCTATTTGAGTACGCTTAGCCATTAACATGTACCCGGTTGATAGACAGCAACAAGAGCGAGCTTTGTTTAGGAGAGAATAGTTTCCCCAAATACAAGGTGTGAAATGAAATACCTAAGGGCCAATGTACCATGTTTGCGACTTCAATTCATTGTTTAGGAAGTTACTTGGTGTAGTATATATCCACCCCAAAACGCCATTTAGATAGGGGGTAGCATTGGCCGGTGTGCACCACTGGCACCATGGCTTATCTACATACTCTTGGGGATCCGTGGGATCGGCAGGTCATGCTTGGCCCTACCCCAATAATTCACCTTAATATGTAGATAGAGATTCAGATTAATAAAATCGTTTTATAGATTTTAAGATAATTTGTTTCTTGGTTTTTTCGTGAAAACCATAAGAAACAAGAATCACAAGTTTTTATTCACATAAACCATCAGCATATAGGGTAGTTAGTTATACATTAAATATTCTTCAGGCAAGTCATTTATTTAAATTATGAAGAGTAGATAATTGAAGAGTCCGATAATTGATCCCTGTGGTACCCCATATTGAACGATGTTCCAATCACTTTCAGAATCTGAATTTTATCTGCACTTTTTCTATTATTATTATTATTATTATTATTATTATTATTATTATTATTTGCCAAAATGTGAAGCATTTTTCCTCTAATGCCAATTTTCTATAATTTATTGTACAAAATTTTCTTATTGATAGTATCGAAGACTATTTTTAGATCAATGAAAATCACACCAACATGTTTCTTTTTATTCATTGCATTCAAAATATGCCCTTCTAATACCCTTTTCCAAATCCAAACTGATTTTTATTTAAAAGTTTGAATTTGTTTAGAAATTTGTGAATACAATTCGCATAATATTTCTCAATACTTTTATTAAGGACAGGAAGCAAGACAACTGGCCAGTAGTTACTGTATATATTTTTTCTATTTTTTTTATATATTGGTTTTATTATCTGTTTTTTTTTTAAGTTCGTCAGGCCAAGTTTCAGTGTCAATGATGGCATCTATTAAAATTTTCATAAATTCGGCAGTCTGTTCCATTCTATTGACAAAGTATTCTGATAAAAAGCCATCATGACCAGTCTATTTCTTTAGTTTTAAGTTTTAAGTAATATTACTGATATCATTCTTATTTAGTTTCGAATCTTTATTGAGTTAGAACAGGTTTTTTTATGTCTACAAAATTATCATAATTTTTAATGTTGGATAATTTATGTTTGCAAGCCACTTTTTGAGATTTTAGATGAGGGACCTCATTCATGAAAAAATCCGCAAAATATTTACAAATTGATTGTTCATCAGTTTCCTCAATTTTTAAAAAATTTAGTCATCCAAATTACCTTTTGCTTTATTTTTTTCAACAAATTTCATTAATTTTTGCCCAAATATTTTTACTATCTTGTTTATTTGATTCAATGTGGGTTTTTATAAAAGTTGGTTTTAGTATTATTAATTTGATAGGCGACAATTTTTTTAATTTTTATATTCATTTAATTTTATGTTCGGTTGTTTAAGCTTAGCTATAGAATGCCAAAGTTTATTTTTTTTCCTTGATGAATTCCATTGGATCATGATTCATCCACTCCTGTCTATGCATATTTCTCTTTATTTTGATTTCCTTTTTTGTGTTACAGTATTAATTTTATATATATTCTTGACAACAGCATCAATTTCTTTGTAAATATCATTTGAATTTTTCATATATTGTAATATCTCCAGTCACGGTTTTGTAAATGTAAAATGATGCCATTATGATTTAGTTTATGAAAGTAAATATTTTGGGATTCCTTAGACTTTTATACATTCTCCTAGTTTAAAAATTGAATTACAGTAAAATAATCATCAGCTATTTTATTTTTATAATAAACGAGTTACAAAGGTAATTATTTTATTTGCTATAAATTAAATCAATACATGATTTGATCAGTTTTTTTTTTTAATTTCTTCTCTGGTTGGCGAGTTAATGTGGGTAGTTAAACCAAGAACTGCTATGCAGTTTTCAAATTTCTCAATATCATACAGTTTTTATGAGTCTTGATATCCCTCTAAATATTTAAAGGGAGATTACCAAGCATGTTGAATTTAATGTCATTTTTAACACTACAAGGGCCATCATCACTTCTTCTGTCGACCTAATGGAGCGGGCTTCTCTTTCTTTGCTGTTTGGCTGTTTGGCCAAAAAGTGTCAGCCTGTAAAAGTAGTGATGACTTTCAACTAGGGAAGGCTGCCAGGGTACCTGGACCGAATCCCCCAGTAAAATTTAAAAATGTGCCCTTTAATTTGTAAACAATAACATACAGCTGCTTGGGGCTTGGACCATTGGAAAGATGGTGAAAAAACCTTCAAAATGGGAATTCAAGTCGTCAAAATCGGTCGACGAGAATTGAAAATTACTTAAGTATGGTTTACTGCCGATCTATCTGTATATTATCTACCGTTCTCAATTTCTATCAATAATGCAAATGTTGGTAAGGAATTACGTGAGGCATTCTAAATTGGTAATCAGGATCAGCTCAGTCTTAAAAAAAATATGCTTTTACTTGCTTACAGTTAACAGACACATGTCTGCTAGTGATGCCAGAATGATGATTTTATTTAGTCATGGCCTGAAGTTTACGTCGCCTTTCTACAATGAAACTTTTAACAATATGGTGTATTTAACAATTAGAAATGGCTCGCTGTCTCGTTGTTCTTTGGATTTTGGCTCTTGGCTATTGGCTCATTTTGTCACTCTGATGGTTCCTCAACCGCATGTCCGATTCCAGATTTTTTTTTTGAAAAAAGGTTATAGTCTAACTCAATGCATATCGACACAACTTACAAATTGGACGAAGTTCAAAAATACCAGAATGAAATAATGCCAGAGAAAGACATTAGTCCCTATCCTAATAGTCCTAATTCACAGAAAAACCCATGCCCCAGAAAGGAAGGAAGCCGAGGGAAGAGTTGTTGCTGGGTCAATCCCAGTCGGCGAAGTGACGTTTATTTCGTCATAAATTTACCATTACAGTCTGAACAATTATAACAGTGTTGCAGTGTCGTGCGCATGCAGAAAAACATCAATGATGCCCTCTAAAAAGACTGAATTTACTAAAGTGCTTACATACTTAAGGCTTACTGATAAATCACTAAACACATCTCTAAGTCCAGTTGAGATATGAAAGCCAACTTAACAAAGCGACCTGAAATATCGCATAGCTTTATATTGTACAGATCAGTCTTAAGTTACCATAGGAACCGGACATGAGTCTAATCCTATGCAGAAAGTAGAACAGAAATCGACATAGGTGAGTAAAAAACCCAGGCAATGCCGGGAAACCGCGAAGGGCACAGCACAGTGGAAATATTCATAGGCGAGTTAATTGGTGGAAAGCGAAACCTGGAAAGAATTACACAGGCTGCCAATTTTAGTAAACATGACAACCGTTTACTGAAATAGATGACATGGCGTATTTACATACAGATGGGTATAATATGTCTAGGTTATAACATGAACTAAACAGTTGGAGGAATTTATGCAAAGTGAAGCTTGAAAGCCTTTCATTACAACCAGTGCTTTCATACATAACAATGGTACTCAACAGTCACTAAAATTACAAACGACTGATTAACTTCTGTCTGAAATGACTGCATACAGTAATGACAGATCATTGTTGTCTTTTGACAACCCAGCAGGGCCTTAGGACTTCGTAGGGCAGATGACCAGGTTACTGCTTGCTAAAACCCTTAAAACCCTTTAAACCCAGCAGGTGAACGTCAGAGTAATTCATAGTGGGGGGGGGATTGAGGCTTAATGGCGCGTCGACAACTTGGTCATTAGCGCCAACCTCAGTCACAGTGCAGTGGTCCGGGTTGCCACTGCACCACACATTACAGAGATGTTATTCAAACCCCTAATCTAAATCTTGTCATACATCTGTACCTCCTGCAAAAATTGAAAAACACCGGGCAGGAGGACAGACTTATCGCCCAACTGACGCGCAATGTCATGCGGAAGATGGAACCGACGACGAACACCATAAAGATGGCGACAATCAACAAGTAGGTGCCGGACCGTAAGTGGCCGTCGACACCAAGAACATTCAGGAGGGTCAACCCCCCGCAAAAGGAAACAGTGGGTAAGTCGGGTGTGACCAATTCGCAAACGGGCCAACACAACCTCCTCACGGCGACTGCGGCGACACGCCGAGTGCCATTCCTCGACAGTGCCTTTAATGGCCCGTAACTTATTACCGTCCTGTCTGTCCCACAAGGTTTGCCAAAAAGCGTGTAACCTCAGACGCAGAGTTGGAAAGGCATCTGAGGGAACAAGGCTGAGATCCCTACCGAGCGGGCCAGAAAGGGCCCCTTTCGCAGCAGAATCAGCTTGTTCATTCCCTGCTATCCCAACATGGCCCGGGATCCAGCAGAAAAGCACGGTTTTCTGCTGGCCAGGCAAGCGGGAAAGCAAAGCTTGGACACGTTGTGTCAAGGGGTTCCGAGGATTGTAATTCGCTAAGGACTCTAGGGCACTCATGGAATCACTAAAGACAATGAAATGCGTGCCCTGAAGGTCAAGGATCCATTCCACCGCCAAACCAAGAGCCAAAAGCTCCGCAGAGAACACAGAATAGCTTGATGGAAGGCGATGGGCAACCGTTACACCCTTACACACACAAGCACACACCACGCCAACGTCGGACTTCGACCCATCAGTAAACAGGCGCAGATAACCGGCGTACTGAGAACTCAGCCGCCGGAACTCCTGTAAGTACCTTGCTGGTAGATTGGAACCCTTCGGGAGGGACGCCAGAGCAAAAATGAAACTGCCACCTGGGACAAGCCAAGGGGCAACTGGCATTCTCCCAAGCCTCAAGACGCAGGGCATTTCAAAGGCTATCTCCTGACAGGACTGCTGGAGCCTATCGCGGAAATCACCCTTACCCACCCTGCGTCTACCGACTCGCAAGTCTGGCCCAAAAACCATGGACCAAGCAGGACTGGATTGCACAGCACGCAAACGCACAGCATACTGAATGGCAAGCTGTCACCGACGAATGGCCAAAGGTGGCTCCGAGGCCTCAGCATAGAGGCTGACCACTGGAGAAGTTCGAAAAGCCCCAGTTGCCACACGCAGGCCACTGTGATGCACAGTGTCCAACATCTGGAGAGTCGAATCACTAGCCGAACCATACACCATGCACGCATAATCAAGTTTGCTGCGGACAAGGGCTCTGTAGAGGCGCAACATGGCAGCGCGATCGGCACCACATGAAGTGCCCGACAGAACCCGCAAGATGTTAAGTGCCCGCAAAGACTTGTCTTTAAGTTGGCGCAAGTGTGGAAGCCAAGATAACCTGGAATCGAACACCAGACCCAGGAAACGTGCCTGTGGGACAACAGGAATCTGCGCCTGCCCCAAGTACAGGCAAGGATCTGGGTGCAACAGTCTTGTCCGGAGAAAACCGGAAACCATTACTGACCGCCCAGGTCTGGACTTTGTTAATCGCCAGCTGTAGCTGCCGCTCGCAGGTCTGCATGCGAGCTGCTCGAAAGCGCAGGCCGAAGTCATCGACAAACAATGACTGGGGAACAGCAGCTTGCTGAGCAATGGGGTTGATCCCAATAGCAAACAAGATGACACTAAGAACACCTCCTTGAGGCACACCATTCTCCAAGACAAACGGGCGGGAAAGAGCCGCCCCGACACGAACACGAAAAGAACGGCCTGAGAGGTAAGCGGAAAGCAACAGTGGCATCCGTCCCCTCAAGCCACAGTTATAGAGATTACGGAGAATCCCATAACGCCAGGTCGTATCATAAGCCTTCTCCAAGTCAATCAACATGCCCCCATGTGATGAGGAAGCCCTGCAAAATAAATTACAATCCACAGGAATTGGATGCTGCCAAGAGAAAGACCAAGACAAAAATGTGTTTGTGTGACAAACTCTTTGGCACACATATCGGCCCAATTTCGGTCAGTGGGCACAAATTCCTAAACAACGTCCCCATCATCAATATTTTGTCTTACAAAGTAATATTCTGCCTCAAAGTGCTTTTTTTTCTATTTTTCTATTTGTGATTTAGTGTGCTGAATAGTAATCAAAGAATCAGTACGTGCAACTGTTGGTGGTGTACTATGTCCATAAATATCTAGCTTTTTGAGAAATGCAAACATCAAAAAGCATCCCTTGAAGCTAGGCACAACACGACTTGTTCCAACAATAAGAGTTGCTCTCCATAGACTTGGGGTTCAAGCATAAAACACATTAATTACTCAGGAAATAGATTGTCTATCATCAGCATTTGGTGCGTGGCTGCCGTTGGTAAAACTTCTAGTCTTACAGGATTATGGAGAAATGCTTTTGGTGAGGAGGTAATGTAGCTTTTGCAGCTAATCACTGCGCAGGGCTGGGGCTGGCTGAATGCAGGACCAACGTGCTTGACCACGTATGAGACCAAGACCCAGAGAACAAGATAAGACCCTACCAACTGGCCAAAGGGAACAGTCTCCAATTCTTCTTGCTCTTCCACACTTAAAGACACAGTCTTAGTTAATGTTGACTAGGTGAACATGGCTTACATACGGATTTATAAAATTCCATATTAAAAATATTTAATGTCGTCTATGTGTAAGCATGTTAGTGAAAGGGAACCACACTAGATTCTCTTTCAAATTGTATTCCTAGTAGATCTAGATATTTTATACCTAATCAACATTTAATGATAATTTTTTTTTCAAAAGTAGTGTAATTCTGACTGTTTGGGAAGCAGCCATCAAATCATTGCGATAGATGGTCATGAAACCATGTTCATTATTGACTTCAAACCAGAATATTTAGGTGTTGGAGGGGCAACAGCATATCCCATGTTTCAGCAAACCTTCCGTGAGCATTACAGTGAAAGACACGCCAGTTAATACATTATTATTGTGTAATTGTATGTATTATTATATTTATTATTGTAATTATTATGTCTCCAGGTGCCTACTCGGAGAAATTCATTTGGTACAAGATGCCTTGAAATTATTATTCGATCCATATTAAATGATATTCCCTCCGATGAAAGAACGATTTTAACTAGCAATAATATTAAAAAAATATATCAGGGATTGGTGAGGGTAGATGTGCTTGTTAGCCCATGTAATATATGAATATGTATGATTATATGGAATGTAACGTAACACTTTTCATCATTCAAAGTTAATATGTGTGTAATAGTGTATAAATCATGTGGCATTCCTGCTCATGCAAGCTCTTGAAGCTTCGAGCACTGTCCTTGGCAATGAAATTATTAGGGTGCTTCTTAAATATATGGAAAAACATTTTTTTCGGGAATAATCAATGGGGCACCCTCTTAAATGTTTCATTTCATTAAAAAAATGAACCTCTGAAAATATTTTTAAATTAGATGAACTTTTAGGGGGTGCTACCGGCGATCAAAATATTACTGTTCAGTCAATAAACTTAAGTTAACGCAGTGTAGGGAAACAGAGAAAGCTATACTTTACATAATTAGTTATTGACAATAACTATTAAGAAAGCTCATAGGAACAAATTATGGGTACAGTAATGCTTAAACCCCAATCAAGGTTGACTTCTTCCTGTCAGGATATTTCTGTCTGATTTGTTGCAGGACTAGTAAGAGGAACTGCTTTTGTTCTCAGTTATTTGCATGAAGTTTGTTGTCCTCTTCCATTAGTACCACTTCCCTCTCTGCAACATCATTAATTAACTTCATGGAAATGATGGTTGCCGTAGCTGGCCTGTAAACTTCATCATTTTCCCATTCGACTGCATCTTTAAAAAAAAACAGTTGCAATTCCTGCAATAGTAAAAAATCAGAATGTCTGTGATGTAACAAAGTCCTCAAGCTTCTTTGTTTGGATCACCAGTGAATCGACAGTTGCCCTTTTCGAAGGGATATGATCAATTGAGTTACACAAAGCTTGCACCATATTGTTTTTGGTGTCATTTCCGAATTTATCATCGACAAAGGCTAAAGCAACTAACTCCTCCGACAGGTACCAGTGATGACCAAGGAACCTATTCAGCACAATTTTTGAAATGGATTCACTGTGAATCTTGTAGTTGTCTAGATTTTTTAAAAGATGGAGAACACCCCGAAGAGCTGCAGGGGTGGAAGTGGCTGTGTACATCCTGGGATGTATAATCGGATGGTAAAAGTACAGATATCAGGGATTACCTACTCTTCTTTCTTTGTCATTTAAAAAAGATTCCTCAGCATCCAAATCTTCAACGAGTAAATGGCCTTTGCCACCAATTGGGCCCTATGAAGCCCTGCTGGAGCTTTGAAAGAGAATTCTTTTGATGTAACCCCACCTAAGAAGATGATTGCCAACTCCAAAAGCTCTCACTAAACATCTCGTGGTTAAAATAATTGAAATTGATTTTTGCAAAAGGCTATCTGTTCATCACTAACATCAGAAATTGCAGCAGAGGTTACATTACATTTAAAGCTGTCTGATAATTTGCAGCATAATGTAGACCAATGTTTCGTAAATCGTTTAAAGATTAAAATGTCAGGATCACTCGGAGCACCAACAGAATAAGTGACCAGTGCTACTTCTGTCTCACTAAGCTTTGCCATGTCTAAATTTGTCCCAAACTTGTCACTCAAAACGTCTTTTTCTACCACGACTCTGTTACTTTGGAACAGGCCTCCTCTTGATGTTGATGGTTGCTTTGCTTCGCACCTCGGAAGTGTGTTACAAGTTCTGGTTCACTGTGTGCACTGGTATCTTCAAACTCTGACACTGAAAAGCATAACGTTTCCCTCATGGGCTATCCTTTCCAATTCTTCCTTTGCTCTTTTTCTTTGCAATATTTCTTGCATCTTTACCAATTCTGTTTCATTCTTTGCCAAACGCTTATCAACACTACCCAATTTCCCCAAAAGACCGTGACGCTAAGCTAATAAAAAGTCCCCGGCTTCTTGAATGGTTATAAGTTTTAGTGCATTGGCATAGGGGGGATTGAGGCTTAATGGCGCGTCGACAACTTGGTCATTAGCGCCAACCTCAGTCACAGTGCAGTGCAGTGCATTGGCATAGGTACTATCAAAAAATTCATCTAATGATTCTTTCCATTTGTCTTCCTTATGCTGCAGACCGTCTAACCACTCAGCTTTATTCTCCTTGTTTTTCTTCAATTTTTTCCATTCATTAAAGATGCTCACTACTTTAGATAGATGTTTCTTCAATCTTACTGGTATTTTAGCCGTTGCTAACAGTTCCAAAACATCACTAGCAGTAGACTAGAATGCACTCTTAATGCTTTGGTTTTCATTTTCCTTACAATGAAAAAGTAAAGCTATGACTTCTTTCTTTGACGGAAGCGATGTTTAGCTTAAAGATGACATTTGACCAATCATACATAATTCAGTTCGTTGTCTGGTAGCCACAGATGCCTTCATTAATAAAGCCATTATTTTATTCGAAAAATGCTACTCTACGTGTTTGAAAATAAAACAATAATTAGGGCGCACATCGTTATTATTGAAACACATGACACAATTGATAGATACATTTGTTAAATTTGATGTAAATTAAAAAAACTGGTAGCACCCCCTAAATATCAACCGATTTTGATGAAATTTTTAGGATATTATTTTTTCATGAAAATGAACCAATTGGGATGGTGCCCCATTTCAAATTCAGACTTTCGAAAATAAGAAGCACCCTAGAAATTATGTTATGTTATTATTATTATTATTAGCTTGGAGGCTAGGAGGTGTGTCGGCCGCATGGACTGGGTCCTGAAAATAATGTATTTTTATGAGCTTTTAAGTGCGATCGAGGGGATTCTTGCTGCTGACTGGATGGATGAAGTTTCAGTGAACATTTTAAGACATTCCGTGAGTTCTTCGAATGCATATTTTGAAAATTAGAAGCATAAACATCTGCTCAAACGTCTTGTCAACACGAGTGTTTTCTACGGAAGTCTGTGGGTGTTAACCTGAATTTTGGTGCGACGCGATCATTGTTAAATACGGAAGTTGAACAGGGACAGTTCACTTCTTTTTGTTTCTTTCTTTTTTTGATTTTACACTGGATATAGCTCGATGTGGAGAGTGTGAGAACAAGTTATCACTTGAGGATGATGTATTCCTAATTTGTGCAAACTGCAATGGTAAAATCCATCACGAAAAAAGTGCTCTGGTCTTTCAGAGTCAACAATTGCGGCAATGGAGAGAAAAAAGAAGAAAGTTTGGATATGCCGAAGGTGCAGACTGGCAAAAAATGGCAAAAAAGCGACAGACAAGGATGATGAATTGTACTCTACTGAGGAAAACTACCCACCCCCACCCCACCACCTAGAAGATGACTTTGGCCGTTTTGAAAAAAAAATTGATGGTGTCAAAATCCCAAATGACAGAATATTGAAACTGATTGAAGAACACAATAGTAGGTGTAACTCATTGGAAAAAGAAAATAAGGACCTTATGAAGCAAAATGGATCAATCAACATAAAATTAAAACAAATTGACGAAACACTGAAAACTGTACTTAAAAATAATGCTGAAATATTGAAAAGCATTGATTTCGTAAACAAAAATTATGATGATGTGGTAGAAGAGTTAAAACAAATGAAAGAAAACAATAAAATCTTAAAAGGAAGACTTGATCAACTAGAAAAAAAAAGTTGAAAACAAACAAATTACAAGGATAAAATTGACAACAAGGAGATATACCCGCAAGAAATGGATGATCTTAAAAATACTGTTAAAACCTTGAAACAAACACAAGAAGAAAGCTTACAGTATAACCGTAACCAGAATATTGAAATTTTTGGGGTAGAGACCGAAACGAGAGAAAACTTACGGGACACAATCTACAGAATTGCTGCATCTATATTAATACAGTTCAAAAACAGGACTGACAGGGACATGCGGCTGAACAATAAAAACAAGAAATTTTTGAACAACAATGATGTGTTTGGAAATAAGAATACAGATCGTATTTTTATTAATGAACATTTGACCCCATTTTACAAAACTCTATTATGGAAAACAAAACAAGCTCTTATTCCAAGCACAAGTTTATATGGTTCATGGACGGAAAGATACAGGTAAAACAAGATGAAAAAGACCGAAAATCTACTACAATCAAAGGAGAAAAAGATCTCTTAGCAATCGTTAGAGATATAAAAGAAACAGAAGAAAAAAGAGCTGATACGACGAAGCTGACGTCCCAACAAGAAATAAATAATAAAAATTCAACGGAAACGTTAATAATACTGATGACAACTACATCAATGACATTTGCGAAAATTTCGACGATTTAGAGGCTCTTTTTTGTTGCTCCACCTTTAACAGTATTAAGTGCATTCACACAAATATTCGTAGCTGTAGGCTACACTGGGATTCCTGGTTGGCAGAATTCTATACTGCTAATATTCAATGGGATGTGATTGCTCTTACTGAAGTAAACATTACAGAAAACGAAAGTGCTCTTTACCAAATTAAAAATTATATTCAATTTGCAAGCTGCAGGGATAAAAAAAAGAGGTGGAGGAATACTGTTGTTTTTCAACGAAAATACAGTTAAAAATGTTGTGTGTAAAAAGGTAAAAATTGATGAAAATGAAATTATGTCTAGTATATTGGAATTTAACAACAAAACATTTGAAATTATAACTGTTTATAAAAACCCTCTGCAAGTAAACAACATTTCATTAAGAAGATTAAAGAATATGTTAAAAATATTGATATAAATAGCAATATACTTTTATTAGGAGATTTTAACTTTAACATTTTAGAAGGCCATCAAGATCCAAATGAAAAAAAACACAAGATCTTTAAAAAGTAAGAATAAAAGAAAATTCACGTTATCAAAAATTACATCGCAAATATATTTAATAACATACACGAATATTTTTATACGTGTAGTACGTTTAGTGAATTAAACAAAATAACAAAAAAAAACAGTAATGATAAATCAATATTGCCTTAAGGAAAAGGTAATTGAGTAAATGAGATTGCACATACAAGGGCCTAGGTGCCCTTCGTGAGTCTCTTTTTGTATTATAGGTTTTGGCTTTCGTTTTTGAATTAATTTGTATTAATTGTATTAATTATCATTTTATATATAGTTATATACAGACTATTATGGTGTTGTTGTTACTGTAACGTAAAAGGAAATAAATTAATATTATTATTATTATTATTATTAATAAATATAAAATTATTACAAAACTTCTCTAAACATAAAACGGATGAGATACATGTGAAAAGTTTTCAGTACACTTTCAGGAACAAATACCTGACATTGATATGGACTTAAAAAATCAAAAGTTAAATGGGAAAAAAAAAGATTAGAGACAGAATTAGATATACAAAAAACAAAAATTCAAATAAAACAATGGAAATCTTTGAAGCTAATATCTATGACATAATAACAATCATAAATGATATGAAATGTAAAAAATCAAGTGGACATGATGGCTTCCTAATGGAACATTTTATCACTACCAAAGAAAAAACAAGTGAATTTATGGTAACACTAATAAATAGCATAATAAAAACTGAAATATGGCCAGATACTTTAAAAAAAACAAATAATTAGACCAATTTACAAAAAAGGAGAAATGGTAAACTTAAATAATTATACACCAATTTCCCTGTTGCCAGTTTTAAATAAAATAATTGTTAAATTCTTCGCTAAAAGAATAGAAATCTTTTTTAATAAATACAATATCCTGAATAAAAATCAATTTGGATACAGAAAAGGAATTGGTACGATTGATGCATTAGAAAAAATTAATAATAATGTAACAATGATAGTAAATTTGCAGGAGCCATTTTTATTGGTTTAAATAAGGCTTTCGACACGCTAAAAACTGAAATATTGTTTTAAAAAATCTACAATCACGGGCTTAGAGGAAAAATGTATAATATTATGAAAAGTTATTTAACAGGAAGGAAGTGCAGTGTAAAATTAGGTAAAGAAAACAGCAGCTGGAAAAAATATTAAATATGGTGTGCCACAAGGTTCTGTTTTAGGACCACTACTTTTTTTTAATTTATATCAATGATATTTCAAACATTGTCTGGAAAACTGAATTAACTCTCTACGCTGATGATTTTTTTCTTTTTATCTATACACAATCATAATAAGAAAATGATAAAACACCTACAAGAGGACTTTGATAAATTGAGAATTTACTTATTGCAAAATGATTTAATTTTAAATAAAGACAAAACGTGTTATCTCCCAATAAAAACCTCACACATGGATGAATCAAAGAGAGACATAATTATATGCGAGGATAATTATGAAACTGAAAACTTAAAATGTGCTTGCAGCAAAATTAATAAATATATAATATTAAATATTTGGGACTAGAAGTATATTCTAGCTGGAAATTTTATACTCACATGGAAAAATTAAACCAAAATATAAGAAGAATAATACCAATCCTTTATAAAATTAAAGATACATTAAATGATAATAATAAGAAAATGGTTTTTGAAGTATTAATCATGTCTAACATTAAATATGGAATTTCACTTTATGGATCAACCACAAAATCTATGTTAATTCAACTTCAAAAAGTGACTAATAAAGCTATAAAAGTATTATTTAAATCTGACAAAATAAAAAGTAGTAAAGAAATTTACAAATTTGTAAATATTATGAATATTGAGCAAACACATAGGTACGAGATTATAAAAAAAAAATTATTTCAAAGCAGAAAATAAAAAGGAAAATAATAGATCTGTGAGAGGTGACAATAATTGGCTCATTGAACCCCAGTGGAGAAATTCTTATGGCAAAAGGGGGATGACGTATATGGTACCGCACTACATGAATGAATAAAATACCAGCAAAACTAAGTAATTTGAAAAACTTCAGACAAATGTAAAAAGAAATTAAAAACTGGATCAAAACAACATAAAATACAAACTTTGGTGCTACATAACCTTTAATATATTTTTAATAAAATATCATTAATAGAGCATTACTAATTGTATTTATAATTGTATATTGTGTGGCTATGATTAATTAATGTATTTAGGTTTAGTTAACTGTAAATTGTATATATTTATGTAAATTCAAACTGTATATAAATGCTTGCACGAACAATTCGGAAGACTTCGTGCCGCTTGTACTTAACACGTTGTACAATTGAATAAAGCTATTATTATTATTATTAAAAAATTAGTCTAGGGGGCGCTGGGGGCCCCTGGGTGGCTTTCATGGGGAGTTCCATGACTGGTTTCATTTGTACTACTAAGAATGACTTGTGCACAAAATTTCGTCCTTTTAGCTCTATGTGCTTGATTTTGTTGCTAAACAATATTATTGTACTATTCATGTTTCCAGGATTATAAATTTACAATGGTGAGCATTAGAAATCAATTCCAAACACTGCAATTTCTTCCATAATAATTGGACGATTTACATTAAATTTTAGTCCAGCAATAGTTCGGGGGGATCAAGCCATGTATCAAATCTCATTCCAATCCGACCATTCGTTTGGAATCCAACCAGACTACAAACGTGCAACCAACGGACCAACCAACATTTTGCAATTCAGTGTCCACCAGTTAATTTGTAAGTGTGTAACAGTTTACGAAACCTGAATAATCATGCATGAAGGTTCGAACATACGAATTTCAACCTATTAATATGACGGGAATCGCCCACACATCTGTGTGTATTTGAGCTAATTGGTTTTTCTCGTTCATATGTTAATGCTGGAATTGGCTCCCTTGTTTTAATTTGCCTGAATCAATCTTGACACGGTATGGCAATATTTGTCTTCTTCAGAAATTTCAAGTCCCTAGGTTCATTTGATTTGAACGCAGTTCATGCCAAGGTAAAATTGGTGTATAGTGAAACCGTTTTTGTCACAACTGTAAATTGCTATGTATTGTTTTATTTGTTGGCACTGTTTTTTTTTTACTGCAATTTGTTCACCAGTCAGTGTTTCATTAGGTCTGGCTCCGCTTAGCGTCTCATCTGACTAAGAACATCATTAAGTAAAGTGTTCCCCAACAAAAATATGAAACCCACCAGTCAAATGCCTTTTCACAATAATTTTACGACCATGATAAATTATGCAACAAGTACCATAAAATATAACATGACACCTCTTTGCCACAGCCAATTTCATGGAAAAAAAGATTAAATTTCAAGTTGTCACATACATAACATCTTTCATCAAATTTTAACTTTACTAGTATCAAAAAGAATGTTATCTTTCGAATTCGGTTCCAAATTGTAAATTTTACAAGCCGAAAGTATGGGCAAGCCATGGACATTTAGACAACTGAACAACCCGTTTCTATTTAACCCGTGATAGTTAGGTGCCACGGAATCCATAAAATAAATTTATAACCTCTTACATTTGTACCCTGGCTTGCCCCCTGCTTCCACCACCCAGTGATTTTTGCTACTACAGCAGTATTGTGCATGCATAGAATAACTTGTAATCAAAAATGGCACGTAGCAGGGGATCCTCTCATCAGACATGTGCCCAACCAGCATTGACCTGATTATTGGCTGTGATGATTATTACAAACGACTGACTTGCTTTTTGATTTGCAGGTTTCTAGGAGCGTAGGTAGCGTAGGTATTATAATGCCCCAACCATCCCTATTTTATATTGTTGTATTTAAAATGATCGTTTAAAATAAAATGAGCATTTTATAATGATCGTGTTCGATACAATAATGAAGCACAATGAAGATGTTCGAAAAGAATGACACAATGCTTGGACGTAATTTAATAATAAACGGTGCTAATAGTAACCATTGTTAGTTATGCGTACTCCTCGCGAAAGGCTGCTCCACCATTTAATCCATTCACAAAACAATAAACTTCGTCGCATTTGAATTCCGAACGTTGGCCTTGACAACATGGCTCATATATTACGCAATTTTTTTCAGAAATTATAATTTACAGAAATACACTTTTCGAAATAAACTATTCTCTACCTGTGCTATTGGAACGATTTCTACAACTTGCCAAATACCCTATGCTACGACCCTAAGTATGGCGAACGTATCTACTTTTTAACTACTGCGTATTCGAGGTGACCCCCGGCAAGTAATGCTCCTAACTTGTAGTAGTGAATAACAATGTCGTTAACCTGCAATGTCCATGTTCCAAATTTGCTGCAATTTTCCTCTCTATGCACTCTGCTAAGCATTGTACTTTCATCCGTCGTGACTGACAAGGTGCATATTTCGTATTCCGGTGAGAAATCTAAATAAATAAAAAAAGTTACTAGGTGTTGGCATTTCATATCTTAATGTTATTTATATAATTTATGGAGTTTAATATACTTGAGAAATCCGCAAGCTGTTTTCGATTCTAATACTCATAAATCCTTCATAGAACATAAAAAAACGAATAAAGTATTTCACAAATGGTAAATCTTCTTCAGGATGGACCATAACCTGCAAACGTTAAGCACGTTTATAACAAACTGTAAACAAAACGATAAGAAAGTAAAACAATTTACGAAAAAGGCTTACATAATTATTTTGATATCTTGTGTTTAGTAATGAAGAACGTTGGTCATCCTTTGTCTTTTTATACGGATCTTGAAAACTGAGTAGTTGGCTTGTTCCAGATCCTTCATATTCTAGGTGATTCACTGTGACATTAAAGAGAAAAATTAAATTTTAATTTCCGAATGATTCAGTATAAGAGGTGTAACAAATGTTCGAGTCCAAAAGTGGTAAAGCATTCCTTTTGTCAAATTTAAGGTCATAATTCCCTACGTGTCTGAAAAGTCTCTTTCGAGACTTATCAGTCAAAAGAACAAATAATGCACATTTTCAATGTCCTAATGAAAATCGCTACAGAATATGTGATGTAACCAACAGAACTAATGCCATGAAGGAAGAGTCGTGCAACGTGACATTGCATTAACATTACCCATGATTTATTGACAGGCCTGTATTAACGTCTAGAGACAAAATGTTACAAAATTGTTTAAACATTCCTAGCCAGATAAAGTAATTTCACATGAAAATATATTTTTCTTTTAATTTTAAACCGAAACACGCTTCATGGCAATAGTTCATTTATTTTGGTTATGCTCACATTCTTCCGCCATGATGATTAGGCTACAGGAATGAAATTAATCACTTCATAAACCTGGAAAGAAAAGTTTTCGGTAACATACTTACGAAAATTATGAACTTAACCCAAGGAAAGCATCACTAACGGTTTGACACTACTCTAACATTGCTATTGAAGAATGGGGACATGTGCAGTTTGAAGTAAACAGGACACAACAGCCAATAGCATTTACGATAAAACGACAAACTTATATTTCGGTACTATATATTCAATACAATTTAAAAAAAAATCGCAGTACCTTCATCAGAGATAAAATATAAAAAGAGCAAAACACCTCACATCATTGTTCGCTCAAGTTCACATTTTGTGTCCGAATTTATAGCCTGCAGTTTGCCCTAAATTGGAATGATAAGCCACGTTAAAGTAGGAAAATGCATACACAAGTTTTTTTTTACATAATGCAGACAAAATATTGTTCAAAAATCAAAAATAAACCATCAATTTACTTACAGAGTCATTGTGTTGCCTGTGACAGAGAGCAATGGAGGAAACAGGAAAGAGAAATGGACGTGGAGGAGGTGGAAAGTTTAACTGAGATAACTGGCAGGAGCCAGCTGAGAAGGTGGGATGAATCAGACACAGGGCAAGACACACGGGAATGGGAGAAGAAACACGGAGTGAAGGAGGTGGGGCAAGAACCCGAAAAGGGGGGAGGCCAGACTGTGGAACAGCGAGGGGCAAGGGGCAGATAGCAAAAAAAATAACAGGAAAACTTTTTTAAGTGTGGGGGGGGGAGGTAGATACAGAAAAAAGACAAAGGTTTGGTTTTTTGCCATCTGCCCCTTGCCCCTCACTTTTCCACCTCGCTTTTCTACAGTCTTGCCTCCCCCTTTTTTGCTTCCTGTCCCATTTCCTTCGTTCCGTGTTTCTTCTCCCGTTCCCGTGTGCCTTGTCCTGCGTCTGATTCATTCCACCTTCTCACCCAGTTGCTGCCTGTTATCTTAGTTAAACTTACCACTTCCTCCACTTCCATTTCCCTTTCCTGTTTCCTCCATTGCTATCTCTCACAGGCAACACAATGACTCTGTAAGTAGATTGATGGTTTATTTTTGATTTTTAAAGAATAGTTTGTCTGCAATATGTAAAAACAACTTGTGTATGCCTTTTCCTACTTTAATGTGACTTATTTTTCCAATTTAGGGCAAATTGCAGCCTACAAATTAGGACACAAAATGTGAATTTGAGCGAACCATGATGTGATGTGTGTTACTCTTTTTATATTTTATCTCTGATGAAGATACTGCGAATTTTTTTTAAAGTGTATTGAATTATAGTACCGAAATATAGGTTTCTCTTTTTATTGCATGTGCTATTGGCTGTTGTGTCCTGCTTATTGCTATTGAAAATATATATTACTTGGCTTATAGTTGAAACAAATTCCTACAACAGTTGGGATCAAGCGTGTGATCCATTTATCTCTTCTTTTCTGTAAAAAAAAGACAACTGATTAAAAAAATCCTTCAAGAAAAGCTAGGTATGTTTTCTTAATTCTTTTATCAGGACAAGGTATTCCGTTGTCTATATAGTAGTTTTACTTCTACTTCCCTTTTTCTATTCAGTATAAGTCTGTTGCCTATTAATCATTAGCTGCATGCCGACTCACTGTTTTCACTGGTTTCGAAGCTATTGAACTCAATGAAAAATTGGCTTGGACGTCCGGTAGGGTGTGATAAAAAAACTGCATACATCACCTAATTGTACCCAATTCCGTTTTCATAAATGCAGAAGCACAGAACACGCCATCATAAATCAAATTAACTAAATGTGCACTGTAATGCATTAACAGTGCTGTTCTGGGGGTTTTCTTGACGTAATATCAGGTTCTCACACCGTTAATCAAGACGTATGTTTAAAAAAACCTACTTTGTTGGAATCATACGGCTTCGAAAGTTGTTCTGCGTATATCTATCCAACTACACCAATTTTACTAAAATATAATATCACGTTGGTGACAGCTTACATCACAACGGGAGTGCTCTTCCACTGCTTCGTCCTGGAACGTTAATACTTTCCAAAATTCATTAAAGACTTGTACAATTTAAACATCTATTCGAATATTGCATCATTTCCTGAAATTATGAACCTAAAGTATTTAACACAACTATAATGCAAATAGTTGTTGTAAGCTGTGGGCCTAGTGTATATCAGTAAATGTCTTACTGAAAATCTTTTATCACTGAATGTCACAAAAGTCGCAAAAATGTGACTAAAATATCAATAAAAGTAGTTTTTTACACTTCTCACTTGAAATAGTAACGAAACTAACAACACCAAGCTTTTAGGGCGTAAGTTCAATCAAGAACAGCTAAAGCCTTTGTAAGCCGGGGGTCCACACAGCTGGCAAGACATGGGTCCAGAGAAATGCCTGAAGTGGCCAGTAGGAATTTTAATTCATTTGATCAGTAAAGCAAACGAAGTAAAATTCCTACTAGCAACTTTAAGCGTTTCTGTAGACCCATTTCTTGCCGGCTGTGTGCACTCCTTTGTAAGGTGCAAGGTAACTTGTATCAGTTAAAATGCTTAAACTCCACACATTTTGGGCCAATCTACCTTGCAGCAGATATTCATCCTTTTTTGGGAGGCACCGAAGTGAATGCTACAGAACTTTTTATCAAACTCCAAAACATAATAGTTAAAGCAATACCATGTAAAAATCAGTGGAATCATTCTTTCCTATTTTATCAGCAGCTCGATATCTACTCCTCGCATATTGTGTACGCTTTAATCATTCCTGATATTTGGCTATTTGCTATAAGGTGGTCATACCAAATATTCATTTGTCTACCAATAAGTTACTCAACAACCTAAAGACAGTCTAAATTTATCAACCTGAAGATGGCCAGAATCTAAAACAACGAAACACCTACTTATTGTTGGTAGTCCTCAAATGCGATATTTAAGAACGGTTTAGAATTTAAAGATCGCCATCGAGTAATTCAAACACTAAATTACTTATTTTTTATTAAAAGTTCGAATTCGAGTTAAATTTTGAGTTTTACGAAACTGGTTACATTCATGAATGTAACTAAATATTTCGTGCGTCATGTCAATATCTATGTGATCCACTTTTACACTCCATTAACCTCCAGTAAAAGTTACGATAATAAACAATTTTATTCGTATGATTTTTCTAGAAATTTTTCATTTTCTCAACTACTTTCTAATTTTACCTAGTTTATTCGTAGGTCTTTCCTTAAAAGTTGTGATGTTGGGTAAGTAGTTTTGATCAAATCATTTCTACCCCATAATGAATAATAGAATTCGATCCACAACTTTAAGAACATGTTTTCAGTAAGTGACTAAGCATGTTACAACCTATGCAACCTCAGTCTACAAAATATCGACACAAGGACTTATAATTTTGGAAGAGGTGTCATTACGTATGACACACTCTTTATAATGTTGGTGTTTTATTTTACCAGTAAAATTTTACCAGTACCCAAACCCTAAATGTTACCTTTCCTATCAATCAATGACTTTTCATTAGCATTAGTCTCTTTCTCGTAATTGTCAGGCAGTAATTTTCCTCTGGGGCTGTTGGTTCTGAAAAACCCACTCCTTTACTCTTTTGAAATTCTTTTGTTGTTGTCGCTTTTTGTACTGGCTCCCTGGCATTTTTTAATCATCTTAAGGAATGTTTTCCTAACCTTCTCCTTTATCAAGAAAAATAAGTTGTTTCCCTTCCAGAATATGATATAATCAAGATACTGCCATTTATCAATACAACTAATCACCTGGAGTAGTATTTATACAAGAGGATGAGCAATGCTGGGATTTCCTGCTTGTAATTTCTCTAAAATTGTGGATTTTGTATCACTCTGAATGTGTTACTGTTTTACCTCTACTGTGTTGGACTGAATCCTTATACCAGTACATTGGTAATTTGTCTTGCTCAAGTGTTTCTTTGTTGAGGAAGTAATTCATGAACGTGTTCTTGCTTTTCCAAAATATGTTAAAATCCCTTACCTTACCTCCTATTCCTCATAAATATTGTATCTAATGTGGGAACAATAAATAGAGATGTCACAGTCCCCCAAGCAACTATGGTTTCCCAATGTTTTGTAATGGTGTTTGGTAACACAGTGTTTGATATCAAAGCTTTGGTGGCTGATTATTCAGTTGTAAGCATTTGCGCGTCAGGTGTGTTTTGTACAAGAATCTATTTGTAGAAGCACCCTAGATACTTTGGTTACCCAATTCAGTTCACTATCACCAACTTAGCCCTAGAAGTGTGAGGGTAGTATCAGTCTCAACAATATAGCAAGAAACTTATTGTTCCCTTACTTTTAACTTCATTTTGGACACATGCCCCTTAAGGGAGTACCACACTTTAACCATCCACAGTTCGGGATACAGTATCTGGTTTAGCTATAAGGGTTTATAAACGTTAACAGTTTTTGTACGGCAATATTCCCTCTTCTCGTTGGTCGTGGGAATCCTTTCTCCCATGCTCTTTTTTTTTGCTACTTGTTTTAGGGTGTGAATTCACCTCTTTATAGCTTAAATTTAAATGTTTTTGGTAGTTTTTTTGCCTTTTGGAATGATATTTAGCCCACATACTATAGTTTTTGCTTCAATGTCATAACATTTCGCCAAGCAAACTTGATTTTTTCCCCTGACCCGTTTTTCGAACACCCAGTCCGATGTGTAGCTGGAATGAGAATGTATAGTCCACTGAGAGTATTTATAATGGTTTACAACTAGCGTTACCCCTGTTTTCTTGATACTGTGTTCTTAAGATTTGTAATGCAAGATTTATTTAAAGGTCCAGTCAGACGGAGAGTGGTACTGTCTATGGTTTAAGTTTACATGATGACCCCCACCCCTACTTCGCCTAGTGGGAATACCCTCTACCAGTTGGACAGTGGGGTAACAGCTGCTGCTCAAAATAAGGTTGATCATCCAGTGGACCTCGCGGTGTGCCACAACGTACGTGTTGAATTGTCACTGTGGAGTCATCTATCGCGTATGCGATTGGAGATGTCAGCATCAGTGGCAGTATGCCGGGTGGTGTACTTTACAAGAATTCCGTCATGACGTGATTCTCATCCCCGATGCACGAACTAACCTCGTTTCCCAGGGTATGCTGCTTCGTTCTGGTTATAATTGTAATACCAGAAGGGGCGGCGTTTATGTTCACACGGGCAAGCATCCCTATGGCCTTAAACTATTTTTTGGTGAATGGGGAATGTGTTCGAGACTTTTGCCATCCAGGGGCCTCTATCCCAAGCTCATACACATTGTTGAGCAATCACCCTTTTGCGTGACCCTCCCTCTTTTTCACACTACACTCACACTGCTCCACTTCTACTTGTTGTCATGTTTCCAAGAACCAGAAGCCACTCGGGAACATGAATGTCCAATTTCTCACCCTCCTTGAGGCTATTTCCATTGGACAATATCCATCACTCCCAGAAGGCCTAGTTCTCCCAACCAAGGACACCTTGTGTGCCGAGGATATATGCCTTTAACCTCATGATACACTTCACACGCCTCCATTAGATATTGGTGATTTAATGCCAGACCCAGCATGCAGTACAACCCCAACCGATGTTGTACCTGAGCTCCTTGTGTTGAACATTGAGAATTAGACTTTGCAGACTTGGAGTCAAGTGAATACGCAGAACCACCTGTGTTGAACTTCATCAATTCACCCTATCAATCCTGGGCCTTCTGTGGGGCCATGAGAATCCATCCAGATGCTATTCCATCCAGCTGCAAGGAAGCCATGGCATCTGATGAGTCACAGAATTGGACAAAATCTATGGATGCGAAGCTCCAAATGCTTAACGACCTTTCTCTCTGGGAGTTTGTGCAGCGACCCAAAGGGAAGAAGATCGTTCGCTTGAAGTGGGTGTTTGCACGAAAATATAATGTTGATGGGACTCTCTTGCAGTACAAAGACAGGCTTTAAGCCTGTGGATGTAATCAGCGACCCAGCTTTGCTTTCATGCATGCCGACTCGCCAGTTGTAAAGACTCAGTCCTTAAAGATACTCCTTAGCCTAGCTGCAACGAAGTCACACCTATGATGTATTCTCTGCATACGTCCTCTCAAAAATTTGCATCGAGGCCTACACACCTCCCCCGGTAGGCTACCTCCGACCCCTGGTGAAGTTGTCTGCTATGTTTTGAAAGCCTTGTATGACATACCTTTTTCCGGACGTTGTTGGTTCCTACATCTTCCTACATCGCCGTCAGTTAGGAGTGACCCATGTGTTTTAATATTAAAATGGGGTTATTGTTTAGTTGCTACGTGTGCTCATGCTGAGGACTGTCTAGCTATAGGGAATGATTCACCCATTGATCAGATAGTGGTAGCTGTTAACAAGTTTTACACATTTGTGGAAACCGCTAACGTTCTGTACTTTGGATGTTATCTTGATTCTAATGTAATCGAGATATTCTTGTCGCAGTGTAAATATACTGAGTAGCTGACACCAAGCAGTGGACATTATCCATTTGCAACAAGCTAAACCCGTTCATTCTCCCTCCGTTCTTTCCCCAAAACTAGATGATTTTTAGGATTTGCCCCAGCTGATGATAATAATTCTTATCAAATGATTCTCGGCTCACACCAATATATTGCACACTGCACAGGGATCAATGTCTGATATTGCTTATCCTTTGTGTGCGCTCTCACGTTTCTGTCACTCTCACGTTTCTGTCAAGCCCCGAGGGTGATGCACTTCGAGGTGGCCAAACACATTGTGAAGTATCTTAAGCCAACCGCTGTTACCACATGGTGTACCAATAGGGAGGGGTTCCATCAGACACCTCTTGGAGCATCACCGTCAATACAAAGTGCTTCTTTGGATATGTAGTGTCAATATTTGACTCAGTTGTTAGGTACAAGTAAAAAAAACAGTCACTGACATGTTTAAATAGTATGGAAGCAGAACTGGTCGCCACGACTGAATGCGCCCGAGAGCTACTATGGAGCTTTGATCTGCTGTCCGAATTAGATCAGGTTCGGCTCTCTTACTAAACCTTGTCATTCTTTACGGATAGCCAATCTTTAATTTCCCTGGTTGATAAGCTCTATCTTGGGGCTCGATCGAAACAACTGTGTACGAAAATTATGGTTTCTTCAGGATCTGGTCCAAGAACAAAAACTAATCCAACGGTATACTCAGAGTGAGTCAGACATTTTCACCAAAAATGTATCCCCAGCCCGTTTTAGAGGGTATTTGTCTCAGTTATGCATCTTCTTCTGCATCTTCTCATGGTACTGAGAAGACCGTTACTTCCTCTTACTGTTTATCATGATTCCTTGCCTTAACACTTCTAACATATTCGTTTTAAGTGTTTTTACACCCCTAACTGAAACTTGACTGGCACTCTAACACTTACAATTTTTCTTCTTTTCCCACGTTTCGCATTGTTGGCTTTATTGATAACTGTAGTTATCTTCTTGTAACTTCATGAGGTGTGATATCGTTACCACCACTAACTCCTATGAGGGGGAAGGGGGGCACAGTATAGAACAAGAAAAAAACGCCTTTTTCTTAGGTTAAGGATCTTTTTTTCTTTTTTTCTGCTATTCCAGGTTATTGTTCGTGATCATTTGTTCTTTTTTTACCTCTTTTACCTGTAATGCCTTTGTCCATGTATGTTCTACATCACTACAGATTATAAAAACTTGCCAGCCCTCGAGGGGTATATGTCAAGGAATGACTTTAACACTGGGGCTGTTGGCCCTGTGAAACCCACTCCTTTACTCTTTTAGATTGGGCAAAGTTTTTCAGTTTCAATTTTTTGTTTCCTTTTGTTGCTTGTGTTCTTTGTTTCTCTAGGTAACCATTGTTGTGAGAACGCTTTTATTGTTGTCGCTTTTTGTAATGGCTCCCCGTCCTTTTTTAATCATCTGGAAGAATGTTCTCTTAGGCATTTCCGTTGTCAAGGAAAATTAAGTTGTCTCCCTACCAGAATTTGATGCAATCAAGATATTGCCAATTATCAATCCAACTTTCCACCTGGAGTAGTATTTATACGAGAGGATGAACCATGCTGAGATTTTCTGCTTATAATTTCTCCAAAGATTTGGACAGCCATAGCCAAAATTGTGGATTATCTATCACCCTTAATGTAAGTGTACTATTTTACCTCTACTGCATTAGGACTGAATCCTCATACCTGTACATTGCTAATGTGTCTGGGCCAAGTGTTTTTTTTTCTTGAGGAAGTAATTCACGAACATTTTCTTGTTTATCAAAATATGTTAAAGTCCCTTACCTTACCTTCTACTTTTCATAAATATTGCATCTAGCTTGGAAACAATACACTGAGATGTGACAGTCCCCCAAACTGGGGCTGTACTATCTTGGTGCAACGTTCCAATAGACCATTGTCTGTGTGGAAATGACCTTCGCCTCTTCATTGTTTCAAGACGAAATGATAATTTTTTGGAGTAAGTAAAGTTTCAAAAATGTGTTCAAACTAATGCTGGAATGAGTAAAAAATTATTGAACCGTTTTACGGCTTAATTGAAACTGTGTCTGTTATTTGTGAGAATTTCTTTTGTCCTAATAGACGTACTTTTGATTTCTGAATCCTGCAATTTCAGATGTGTCAGTGTAAGGTCGTAAGGTAGCATAATTGCTACTGCCCTTTGTCCAGTAGAGCAGTCGAACACGTAATAAATAAATTGTAAAAAGGTCCATGGCAATTAAATGGTTTAGATTTTCGAATGTAATAACTAAATCAAATTTTTTTCTGCAAAGTTTAAGAAGCTTTGCAGAAACCAGCATTGTACCAATAGCTCCCAAAACGTTACCTATCTAGGTCCGGGGAATCCCTTGATATAACACATCTGAACCTTCTCAATTAACTCGATGTCATGCGCAAGGTAGGATGACCAGATGGGAGTTGCATACTCGAGCAACGGACGAACGAAAACCTTTATTGCCCAAATTCTGGTTTCGGTGTTTCCAGAAGCAAACACCATTTCACAACCGCTACACTATGATACACAGCAGCGCAAATCTCCTGGCAGTAATGGACGATTTCAGATCACTGGTGAACCAAATTCCAAAGTCCCGAACTTCATAGAAGAAGGCAAAAAAACATGCCCAACGCCTATACGTTATTTCTATTAAAGTCTGCCAACGTTGAAGACGACACTTGTCAATAGAGACAGAAAGTTGCCAACTCTCTGACCAGTGAACTGCTTCGTGGACACTGTGCCATGGAATAGAGGTAGTCTGGCACCTGTGCTCCAACCTTTAGGTTATAAACCTACCTTTAGGTAATTGTGCAAATTTGAAACTGAATGTGTAACTACTGCGACTTATGGTCGTATGGGTATACAAATCCAGGCAAAGGAGTAAGCCTCAATATGGAGCCACTGAAAGCAGTCATGAAGGATGGCTGCATTCAAGCTCTTTAAATTTCCTGTTATGCCACAACATTCAAGTTTGAAAAAGATCTTGCCGTGGATGACCGACTGGGATTTATTTTAAAGACGAAGTACATGGTGTCTCTAGGACCCCCAATATTGCGAGCGCTAGTCCAACGATAAATTACCAGTAGTAACTAGTGAACAGCAGACGTAAGTCTTAAGAAACAAAACTGACCAAAGCTGTTTACAGACTGTTCTCCCAAGAAACGAAGCAGGGTATCCCGAATTATGGATTCCATGACTTTCCAGGCCGCACATGTACAAGCTATAGGCTTATAATTAAGAGGGTTTGTGGGTAACCCATTCTTGATAATTGGAATAACGTTTGCCTGTCTCTACATTGTTGGAAATTTACTCTGGGCGAAAAAAGGGTAAATAGTTTGAGATAAAGTTTAAGAAGAAAATCAGAGACCATTGGGACCTCACGACCTATTTGGTTTCAATTTATTTAAAGTAGCAACAACAAAGCTCTGATGAAAAGTTACCTGAGAGCAGGTTACATCAATCTAAACAATTTGAACCAGCATTAATATATTAGTGCCATCATCAATAATAAGTTTGAAGCAAAGGAACAACTTAGTAGCTCTGTTTTTTCTAACTGTATCGGCTATAAAATCATTAGCGTCTATAAGGGAGGGGGAGATAGCCAATGAACATTCATTTTTGCGCCTATAAAGTGTGAAAAGAGCCCTGAAACCGTGGGGCTGCCATCGCAAATCGCAGAAAAATCCATCTTACTTTAACAGGTTTCCGTTGTATGAGAATATACAATACACACCCTATTTTGCTAGTTTAAGGTCTGTAGGGTACGAATACTTTACGGGATGAAGTTCTGTATTTTCTAGGTTTGTGTAAAACTTGACACATCTCAAAGTGTCCTTTAAGTATTTCATGGAATCCAGTCCAAGCATTGTCAGTGTTAGAATGATTAAGTTATTATAGTTCACCTGTGACAGGGAAAGTTTAGGACTAGAAAAATTTACAGAAGAGTTACAGGATCTGCCGAGTGTGTCGTTTCTGGATTACCAATAACCGTCTGCAATAGGTTTAAACGAAATCGAACTGGGAATTGTTTACTATTCCTAAAGTGGGCCTCCTCTTCCACACCAAATACCAAAAAGCAGTCTCGGTAAAATTTTAATCCAGAATATTTCGACCCTTTGTTTTGGTGACCTACGAATTATAAGCGCCCCAGGGGTGAAATTAAATCCAAGATATACTCATTGTGGCGATTACCAGCCTAGTTACGTTCGCAGCCGATGGTGGAGAGACAAATCGCCCAGGATGATATTTGAATACCCTGGATTAGGGACTATTCTAATAAATGTGCAAAGATTAAGCATGTCGAGATCCACGTAGATATTTGTTAAGTAGCACAGAATAAAACAAATCTTTTCTACTAGCCTGGTTAAAAAAAAACTAACGACGTCCTTCCCTGCCTCCATGATAGCCACCTCTATGAAAAACAAATAGGCCCTCACCCCCTACTTCCTCAGTCCCTATTAAAGACAGAAGGTCTTTAAGGCAGCAAGGTTCCTCATAACACTACGTGCATTAACCAGGACGCAAGACAGACTTCAACTAGTTCTTGCCCGAGTGGTCCGAGTCGATGGGTGTGCCCCTGTTACTGCAGATGGTTTTCCGAGTTCTAATAGTTTTTGGTGGCCTCTATGTTAAAACGTGATAGGGGTCACGCCGTAAAAATATGTTGTTAAAAATCCATAACAACTATCAGTTCTGACAGTTTTGGCATCACTCATCATGGGTGGAAATCTTCTGGCTGTGAAAAAAACAATACCTAATGGCGGTTTTAATACACTGGGAAGGAATATCTTTCTTCTGCGTGTTTGATATACAGCCAGATAAGGTGTGTACCATCGCATGTGAATATTCATACAGGTGTTTTTTTTTCTATATCGGAGAGTTATTGTTTGATACGCAACTTGATTTCAATTTGCTTCTTAACTTTTAAAATTATTTTCAGTTTCTTAATTATGGCTCCAGGAAGAATGTTATCATCGATACCATTAAACCCTTCTATTTTAAGAGCTTGCCACTTAGGCGCAGGTACTGATATCTTGCCAATACTTAACATATTGTAGCTGTAAAATTTACATGTTAATTTTGGATGACACTGACATTGTTAAAGTATGGACTACTGTTAGATGGCATAACAGGCACATTTGCAACACACAAAAATTAAACAAAGAGTCAAACTTGCTTGATAAGCCGAAAAGCAATCTCAGCCGATGTTACCGTAGGATTACCAACACTTAATACAGTAAGTGATGACAGAGTTGTTTTCGGTACAGTTCCGGTATTAGTTGAGTGTAGTTGATGCCACTAGCACAGTTGGATTTCCTAAAGTTTGAAATAGCGGATCTGTTAGAAGTATAGTTTTAACTTGCATTTGCCCAAAGGAAACCATTTAAATAGGTTGATTGGATCACATTGCACCAACTTTCAGTAAAACACTAGCAGAATGGTGTAAAATGAAATGGTATGGAGATAGATGATTAGTCTTGCTGTCGTAAACAATAGTGGTGTTGCTGCTGGTAAATTAGCAACTTTTTCTAAAGCTGGTGATTGTTGTTGCACAGTTAAGCTAAGGCCTATGGAACGTAAAGTGAATTGCAATTGCTGGCCTATAAACATATTAAGACTTGATGGATTGAATTTTGTTTTAAGTAGGAATGCTTAGATAACTGTAAAGTCATTAGAAAAATAGCTATGCACTACGTGCAAAAAAGGTCAACTGCAATTGAAAGACTGGTATGCACGCAGGCTAATGCAAGTAAAGTTATTATTCAAATGACGAAAATTAGCAGCACAGGGTAATACTGAAGCACATCTGAATTCTAGCCTTTATTCATGAGCAATAAGCAAATTAACTTCTGAAATGTTCTTTTAAAATTACTTGAAACTGAAATGAGAGTTTCATTTGGCACATGTGCAAGCCTACATCCATGCTTGCTTGGAAAACAAGATGGCCGAGGCAACACTTGTGCAACTTTTAGATTGAATTACGTGATAAACTCAGAAAGATGGCTGAACATGGCGAAGTAGTTCAAAGACTGGTCGTTGGGGAGGCTATAGTAGGGGTCCACATCTAGCTAGAGAGCTGTTGCTAGTCTGGGCTACAAGACCTACTGGCTGGCCACTTGATAAAAAGAGCTTGTAATGCTCCACAGTTGGAGACACTTGTTTTCAAGTGCCTACAGTTCCCTCTAGTGACGGGCCACGAAACTGCCTTACTTCAGGATAAAGATACATACTTACATTTTCATTATTACCCTAAATATTTAATTAAGGAAATAAAAAATTATACTCATCATATAATTAAGTGCCATTGCAACAGTAATATACCCAATGGCATCCTCATACTAACCTTAAACTATGTACTGCTCGGCAAGGTAGTTTCACGATATGTTGCATGACCCTTAGTGTATCATAAATCCAGCAGGCTGAAATTTTGCTGTTCCACTTTTACATGGTAAAATACTAAAAAAAAGTTTGCATAAAAATAGTTTGCTACTCTGTAGTGATAAAAAGGTTTGGCGTGATTGTTTTTACTGTGTTTAAAAAAACAATTGGCTACAGTGGCTACCTTGTCGCATCCAGTCTTCTGCCCATTTCTGCCACTAAGAATGGTAAGGCACACACCTCTAGCACGCATTGCAACAGCTATTTCTATTACACTATAATCTAAAAGCAGTAACAATCAGAATTACCAGTTAAAAATGTGAAAGGTTTTAAGCTTATTTTACATTTTAGACGTTATTGCCAGCTTTTATGCCTTATTTTTACCTGCAGCTTTAATTTCGTAAGTAGCAGCTAACGGAGATTTGGATTGTATAGTTAAGCCTATTCATTTTTGCAACACGGTACGCCTCTGGGCACACAGTTATAATGTTACAACGTAACGCGCAACATAGCCTATATAGATCTGTGGTGGTAATAAGTTATGGGAGAGACGCTGTTGATGAAGCTAGCAGCTACTCGTAGCAACTTGACTTTGTCGTGGTAACGTGATTTTAGGGATAATTTTCATTTTTTATGCCTAATTTGTTAAACTGCAGTTTTATTTGTGTAAGTAGCAGATAGGACTAATGGAGAATTTGGTTCGATGGTAAGTCAATTCATTCATGCAACAATGCGACGAGACTGTTTTAAACGAAGCTAAAATGCTTTTGTTTTTACAGCTGCGTCTTATCCTTATGATTTCAATTCGACGATCAAATATTATTATTTAATTTAGTTGCGTCGAAGAAATCTATTATCTATAAGGAAGTTACGATGTTTTAATTTGCCATGTTATTTAACTAACTTTTGACACTGAATCGAACATTGTAAACCGTGGTCGTCTCGCTCTGGTAGTGTTGCGAAGTTGAAAAAGCTAAGGATGGACGGACAAAGTCGTTGTAATAGTCTTCTCAGATGGAACGGTTGTACAGAAGACTAAAACTGATAAGTTGACTTATATAGCATGATTCCATCACGCAGACATATTGCTGTCAGACAGGGGTAAAAGTAGATTAGTAAGCATATTTATATATGGAATAATATTGAGTAAAAGAAGAAAAGGTTTACTTACATTGCCATCTATTATAATTCTATAATCATGCGTTGTCATATTCCAAATCTCTTCAATGCCTAAAGAGTGGTTGGTTAGCATATTTAGAACATCACTATGTCTACATACTTGACCAAACTTAGAACGAATTAGAGTTGGGTTAAATGCTGGCAAAAGACCATCCAGTCGACTAGGACAAATCGTAATTGATGGTAAAGTAATCGTTAAATTTGACAAATAACGTATGTTAACATTAGAAGGGTCAGAATAATAATGTAAAACATGACTGGCACACTGGTATGCCATAAATGAACTTGCTGCTGTTGATACTAACAGCCAAAGAATTCGTGTCGAAAGGGGAGAATCACGTTTAATCACTCGATTCAGTCCAGGGAGCTTTTCCAAAATATTCCAATATACTTTGATTTTCGGATTTCTTATGTCAATGACTCTTCCATTGATTGAAATCAGTTTATTCTTATTATTTTTAGTCGAAATCTTTGATATTACAGCTGATAAAACAGCAGCAGCTATTTCTAAAATCTGCAACACACATAGGCCCAGCCACAAGCCTAGAGTACCACCAAGATCAGAAAAAAAAGTGTAACCATTGTATGCAGGTGTTTCTTCAAATACTTCTATATGTACTTTTCTAAATTCGGCTTTTATTCTCTTTACACTTATGGATTCACTCATCGTTTTTGTGGATTCTGTAGTGTATAGCAGAGACCGACACTTTCTGAAGCATACACAATCGTCAGGGTCATATTTACTTGTTGCGTTGTATGTTGCTGACATCATTATTTGTAATTCGACAGTGCTTGTACACACTGGAATCCAGTCAAAATATTTCATGAAAGGCAGTCTGCAAAAAAAAAGTAAACACCTTGTAAGAACTATCACACAATTTTAGGAATGACCTCTTTCCTCAATGCATTAAAGTCAAAGTTTCAATGAGCATGTCGCCGTTAAATTCCAAAGAGTTTAGACTATCTACTGTATTTGTCAGAAAAAAAAAGAATTGAATTACAAAACAAGAAAAGGGAAATACAATGTTAAGATCAGGAAACGATCAGAACAACTTAACTATGTGACGAAGTTATTAGTGCACCACTATAGTTACCTCATAATGACAAATGCAGTACAGCTAACACACAAGGTTTGTTATATGGTAAATAGGTTGCTCTTAATGGCCATATTTACACCAAATCGGAATGGGGAACTTTTGTTTAATGGCGTGTCAACATCTAGGTTGCACAGACTTGTAATTATCAATTTAGATCTACTATGTGCATTTTGCCTTCTGTTATCATTTGACGAGCGTATGAATAACTTTCATTGCATATGATGTTGACCCTATGTTAAGTGATGTTTATTTTGTGTGAGTTGTTTAAATAAATTAATTTATTTGTTTATGATGTCTTGATGTTTAAAATAAAAACCAAGATTTAGCCATTACTACAAGTTTAGATTGAATATAGCCAAGCACTTTCACCTAATATGACATTATCAGGTCTATAAGGGGAAAAGAAACCAAATGAACATCTTATGCATTACAGAATGTGGGAGACCGTGTTTATATTTAATGCTTTGACAAGATCTTTATTTGGTTTATTTTTCCCTTTTAGCCCGGGTGATGCCGTATTAGGTGAAAACGTTTGGCTAAATAAATCTGAAGGTATGGGGGCCGTTGAGGCTTAATGACACGTCAACAGCTAGGTCATTAGCACGAACCTCAGTCACAATGCACTGATCCGAGTTGCCACTGCACCACACATTACAGAGGTGTTAAACAACCCCCACATCTAGATCTTATCTTATATTTGTACCTCCTGCAAAAATAACAAACCCCAGAAAATGGAATAGGCTTATCACCCAATTGACACACTAAGTATCGTGGTAGATAAACACAGCAATGAACACATTCAAGATGGTGATAGTTAACAAGTGACAGATCATAAGTGGCCGTCGACACATATAACATTCAGGAGGGATAATCCCCTAAAAAGGAAGCAACGAGAAAGTTTGGTGTAACTAATTCGTAAACGAGCCAACACTTCCTACTCTTGGAGACTTTGCTGAACAGTTGGCTGCCATTCCTTTATGGAACCATTAACAACCTGCAACTTATTGCTGTCGTGTCTGTCCCACAAGACTTGCCAAATGAGTGTAACCAAACATATGGAGTTAGAAAACGTCCCAGGGAACAAGGCTGAGATACCTTTCTAGATGACCAGAAATTGCACCTTTTACTGCAGCATCAGTGTGTCATTCCCAGCTATCCCAACTTGATCCGGGGTCCAGCAGAAAATAACGGTTTTCTGCCGGGCAAGCAAGCGGGAAAGCAGAGCTTGGACACGCAGTGTCAAGGTGTTCCAAGGATTGTATGTCACCCAGGACTCCAGGGCACTCATGGAATAACTAAAGATTCTTCTTCCCGTAATGATACTTCTAGATTTATAGGGCAGGAGAGAGGTTCTTCTTCTTCATGGAATCACTAAAGATTCTTCTTCCCATAATGATAACTCCAGATTTATAGGGCAGGAGAGAGGTTTCTTCTTCTTCAAAGGCATATTCCATGAATGCTGCTTTCTTTGCATTCCTTAATGCTGCGTTTCCGGTTCGCTTCTCGTCAAATCTAATGCCCTGCAATTAATGGATTTTCATACCTTCATCGGGACATCAAATCCTGTAGGTAATTATCTAGAATAACTACTATGCAAGCTAGCGACTTAATTCCCCTACCTATCGATTCCTTTCGTCGTAAAACGTGTGAAAATCATAACAAAAACGTGCGCAAACGCTTATTTATTTAAGAAAAAATATTAAAACACGTTAAAACGCTACTCACAACAAGCTAGAAGCATGGCTAGAAGCGGCCACCATACAACGCGATGATACTGCAACATAGAAAACCTGATTTCGCCCAGAACTTTACTAAACGAAAATTATCTCTTTCCAAGGCAGACGGTGGTATTTGGGGCCGGAACCACAGTACGCAGGGGCGTGCTTCGCGCGCATTATTATATACATCAAGAATTGGTGTAATCAGAAAAAGTATGATGCAAGCATTTGTGAAACAAGGAAGTGACATAATTTGTTCCTTGTTTCACAAAAGCTTGCGTCATACTATTTCTGATTACACAAATTCTCGATGTATATAATAGTGCGCGCGAAGCACGCCCCTGCAGACAGTGTTTCATACTGTAAAGAAATATTGGTATAAAAATAAAATCAGCATACAATTCTCGTCTGCTTCAGCTATTGCGTCGCAAATGAAGGTAATTTCCATTTACCGATGTTCTGGTCGAAGTCAGGTTTTCTATGTTGCGGTGTCATCGCGTTGAATAGCGGCCGCTTCTAGCACCCTTCTAGCGTGTTGCGAGTAGCGTTTTACAGTGTTTTAATAATTTTTTTTTAAATAAATAAGCGTTTGCGCACGTTTTCGTTATGATTTTCGCACGTTTTACGACAAAAGGAATCGATAGGTAGGTGAATTAAGTTGCGAGCTTGCATAGTAGTTATTCTAGATAATTACCATCCTGTAATCTCTAGTATGAAATGCATATCCAACTAAAATGTGTAATCATGCTGTAGGCTGTAGCTTGGTGTGGGAATATCTTTCATCCTGAATGAAACAAAACGATCAACTGCATCTCATTAGCTTACACTAGGTTGTCTATTAAAGTATAATGCATCCGGTATGTCTCCATTAATACCGGAATGTGAAACTCAGCTCTTTACATGAACTGAGGCAAGAATAGCTCGGCCCACCATACTCTTAGCAATTTAGCTTATATCAGTAGGGTTCGGACAATATCCGACAATGTCTGTTTGAGTCTTTCAGCTACACCATTCCTTTATTGGGGTGTAGACGTTGGTCCTCTCCGCTTTAATGCATTGATGTGTTAATTCATCCTTGAAAATAAGTGATAGAAAATTCCATTCCGTTATCTGTTTGGATTCGTATGAGTTTTCTTCCAGTTTTTCTTTGTGCTTGGGTCAGGAAATTTGAAACTTGTTGAAAGCTTCGTCTTTCATCTTCAACAGATGAATGAAGCATTTCCTCGCGTAGTCATCAATAAATGAGATTAGTATTAAAAAAAACACTTAAGCATATAATATACGGATGTAAGATTTACAAAATTTAAAGCCCTACAGGAACAGATATTAGAAAAAGACATGTAAGCTATCAGCGTCGCACTAATACGTGTAAAAAAATCTCCAGCGACCCAAAAAACAAGCTAAAGCTTTTTTTCCTGTATTAGTGCGACACTGATGGCTTGCGTGTCTTTTTAATATATCTGTTCCTTTAGGGCTTATTTTTTTAAAGTTTTTTAATATTTTTTAAAGTTTTTTAAGGCTTACATCCGTATTTTATATGCTTAAGCTTTTTTAAATACTAACATCAATTATGTTTTCCTTGTTTCAGAAAGAATAACACAGAAAAGAATACTGTAATCACCTTAAAATAACTGTTATAAGAGAGCTTTTTTAATACTCAATTTTAAGAGCTATACAAATTGAAAATCGGTTTTTTGGTTCGATCTCTAGGTAAGAGTTAAATTTCCCCAACAAGAAGAACAACAATAATTATAGTTACTTTAAAATAGCGTTCAAAAGGCCGTAGGCCTTCTTCATACCTATGTTTTAAGCTGTAAAAGTTGAGCATCGGTTCATTGGTTCTATTTTCAGGTGTAGTAAATAGGTTTGCATCTGTAATTATTGTTATGCAAAGATGGAAAATATCGGATGTGATGTGGGGAAGTGAACTTGAGTTCGTCCCCACCCTTTCTGAATGTAGGCCCTAGAAACGGTATTGTTGATGTGGACTTGAACAACCTTGCTGGCAACCAGGCAACGAAAATTTCGTAGCTTCAAAGTGTATGTGTGTGTGCTAAGTCCTTTGGGTGCCAAGAGCCAGAGGCTTCGTTGGTCCCCATGTGGGCTCACCCGGCCTGAAGAGAATCATTGGTTAAGAGATGAAGGTCGGGTGACATCTCGTGCATAGGGATAGTTTGGGTGAGGGTGGGTATGTCCATCCACCAGAATAGGGTGTCAATCAGGAAAGACGGAGGGACGATCTTTGTCTCGGAAAGTGGAAAAGAATGGTGGTCTGGCGATTCGTCTATGCAAAAAATGATTGACGGGCTAAGTCATCCAACGTCCGTAGGGAACCAGGTTGGACAGTGAGTCTATTGTCCCGAGGACCGAGTTGAGATCCGTCAAAATGTAAGGAAAATGAAGAAATCCATGAATCTGAGTGCATTAGGGGCTGGGTTGGGATTCAGTTCTGACTGACGTAGCTGAAGGTTAGGCCCAGTCTTCTTTGTCAGAGCATGGTCGTTGTTTTGAGTATCGGGCAGATTTTGGTCAGAAAGGTTTTGCTTATGGGCGATGTTAAGATGCGGAGCCAGTTTTGGTATTTGTCTACAAAAGAGCGTGCCGGATTCGTGGATCGGCTGATTACGAAGCTCATGACGAGTGGAGGCATTGAGATTTGATGTCGTAATAAGTGCCACTTCACGTAGCATGACTGCAGAGTTAAATAGAGCTATGGTAAACCATTTCATAGAATGATACATTGCAAAGCATGCCTTGCAGAACACCTGGCTGATGAGTACAGCCAAATCCTTGGTCGGCATTGGCGCCGGGTCTGTGGAGGGTTTTTCGCATAAAGGATTGGCAGCCGTATTACGAACGGCTGTCTGGTTGAATGCCCGTAGGCTGAGGTGCATGAGCCGATCATTGTTACATAGCACTGAAGCAGGGACCAAGGTGTGACGTGGGAGAAAAAGTGTGGTTCCAAAATGCAGTTTTAAGTCATCCGTTAAGAACTCAGACCTGGTTGTCAAAATTCTTCGGGTATGCAGTCTTGTCTCCCGATGGCGGAAGAAACATGTTTCATGGCTTAGCCGCGGAGGTGGTTGATCTTTGTCCAGTTCGAGGGGAATACCTTTCCCCAAAAGGAGTCCACCATTTGTAGAGGAAGTCAATCGCGTAGGCTGAAGCCAAATCCAGTAGAGCCCTTGATCCTTGATGGGCTTTGCCGCTGGTTGTGTGGACATGTAAAGGAAACAGTCTGGGATGAAGTGTCTGGGAATTTCAGACGGGGCTGGACTGCCCGTGAAAGGTGATTAGAAATGCGTATGGTGAGAAGAAAGGTAGTCCGAAGCAGCTGAGCGTTGGCCTACATTGTCAGTGGCCGATCCGTTATGTGTATCTTTGATGACGATGGATTGGGGCTGTGCAGTACGGACAGAGGAACCGGTTTGGTCCTGGGTGCTGGATGGGCCAGGGATGTGAAGAGAAGGGTGCAGCTTCTTGCTGGACGAAGCGACAAGCCATTCTTGAGTGTAGTGGGCCGCTGGTTGAAGAGAGACAGCTCACCTGCGCTTGAATGAACGAACGGCTGAGTACATAGCGTGAACCGCTTCTATGGAGAGAGGTTTGTCGGACTGTGCCATAGAAGACCGAGGTAGAGAAGTTGAACGACATGAAAGATCGAGTGGGCCCCCAAATGGCGCAGCCTGCCGTTTTTTTGTCGTCCGATCGTCAGGCTTTGACTGTTAGCCTACAATTGAAGAGCTTGTTGGTCAACGGGAACCCGTGTTTGGCCACACTGGATAGGAGAAGTTTTGGCTGTAGTGAGCGCCAATGGGCCCGTACGCATTGTACCAGGTTGGCGTGTATGGGCCGAAGGTGCCCACAAGCAAAGCAACCTGGGAACTGCTGCTGAAAGCAAAAATAACCCAGGCAATGATGGCATCGGATCGTCTGGTAAAGTTTTGGATGTGGAAGGGGACGGAGTGGTTACCCTGACCAGGACCTCTCTGGACGCACCCTTTGCCCTAGACATATAATTTTTTTTACTCTAGAAGGAACAGCAAGTTTGGCCATAATGTCGACCATACTGTGGACGCTGAACGGTTTGATTTTTGTCATAAATATTTCTAAGGCCGTGAAATAGTTACGGCACGAACCCAAATACCGAATTTCGTTGGTCTATGTCAATTCTGGGTGAAACTATTGGAGTTCAAAGTTTGAAGTTTAAGACGGGAGTTCATGCTGAGGCTTTCAGAATGAATGTTACCGCAGTTCGTTGATAAATAAATAAATAAATACTTTTTTGCTTTCCGAATGTCATAGTTTACAGGTTTCGAAGGTTTGAAAAGGTTGTGAAAGTTTTTCGAAAGTTTTTACACGGTTTTCTACACTGTATAGTTTGAAAGTCATAAAGTTTCCAGCAGCCTTTTAACGGCCAACATGTTTCATTTCAGTAAGAAGAAGTTGATGCTAATAATTGCATGAAAATATAACCATTTTTATAGATGTTTCTGCAGGTTGCCATTAAAAAAATTAATGATAGATCATGAATATTACATATACCAAATTACATCTTTACTATATTTACAAATATAGAAATAAAATAATGTTTTAAGGGTTAGGTGGTTTTTATCATGTCAGGAAATACCGAAAGGGAAAATTCTTAATAATATTTTAAACTAGTAAAATTTGAACTTTTGAAGAAAAATTTGTAGGTTGCCAGATAGTCACTTCTAAAATATTTCTTGATTAATTTTTTTGAGCGACAGACCGAAAACAAACTTTTCTACAATATTGTATTTTGGAATATAAAAGTACACTTTATTAATTTTATTCTACTCGAACTGGTAGTGCAATTAGAGGTGATGATCCTTATAGTGAACTGCTTAAATTTCAAAAACATAAAGGTGTGTAGAACTTAATAGCACAAACTTGAGAGATACGTACCTGCATGGGTTCTTACCAGCTTCCGATATAATGTTTTTTTCTAAGCAATGAGCCAAACATGTTGTTACGTCTTCACTACTTCTACACGGCTTACTAGAAGTATTCCGGTGCTTCACCTAATAGTGCATAACAAAACAGTTCAATTCGTTAAAATTATTTTTTGTGCCCGACATACGTACAGTTACCATTATTATAAATATACTTAAGCAGTAATTTCACGATGCAGAAGAAGTGATAAACATGAGCAGAGTGACAGATTAATTAATAAAAAATATTCGAAAATCATTATAAAAAATATAAAACGTAAACCTAACGTTTCCGCCCTCGGTGCAGTTCGTTATCATGGGGAGATTTTCAGTTTTTTAAAACATATTAAGCTATTACCAACGGTACTTGTCAGCTTCAAACATTAAGAGTAGAGAACAGGCCATTTTCAAACTTCGCCAGTATGTAAAACCAGCGATGAAGTCTCGAAAAACTCGAGCTGAAAAACAACAGCTAAAAGGAAGGAGAGTCTGGTAGGTGCTGGTGGCCTAGCACGAACCAAAGGCAGTTCATCGGCATGTTTGCAGAACATGTACTAGTGGAATTTTTGTTTGGATACAGGAATTCTCTGACTTTAAGCTGAGTTGGTATTGTTTTTCACGTAATAAAATTCTGTTCACGCCAAGGTCTGGGGGCTGCCCTGTATCTCTTATGTTGAATGAGGAAGTTTGTGTAGTGTTTGTGCTTAAAGTTACATTTATGGGAAGGTATTCTTTTACAAAAATTCTTAATTTATACATTTTCAGATTTTTTTTTATTTTTAGATTTTGTTGGTTTTGCTTATTTTCTTGCCTATCAATTTCTGTGGAATCATATGGTATTTATTACGATTTACTTGTTTTTCCTGGGTTGAGAACGTAGCGAAGTAAGCTTTGAAATGCAGCAATTTAGTGTTTTACTTCTGCGTCGTTTGGGCTTTCTTAATTACAACATTGAATAAGTACTTACTCCTATCTTTATTAATAAATAAACCAATCCCCATCTGACCAACTGTCTCTGATTCGTGCCACGCCAGCAGCACGTGCGAGGATCTTTTTCCTTTTAGCTGTTAATATGGTCCTGTAGGTGATTTTTAATCTTGACTTCCTGACCTATTTTTACACTGGAGAAGATGGAAACTGTATTGGCTAGTGTTCCCTTCTTTTAAGGTCTGAAGTTAACAATTATGGTTAGTAGTAACATAAACCGTTTTAACAAATTGAAAAGTTGCTCTTTTTAAAGAATGGCACCAACGTTCGAAGGTTGGGCTCACGTGATATATTTGTTTACGCCGTTTGGCTTTTTTTTTATTGGTGGAGCTAGCAAGCGAAGCGTAGCCTATAACGGACACCAAATTACAAAATGTTGGAAGGTTCATTGGTTGGTAGCACCTTTGTAGTCTAGGTGGAGCCCAAATGAAAGGTCGGATTGGAATGAAATTTGGTACATCGCTGAGTATTGCTGAGCCAAAATTTGCCCTTAATGGAAAAATTATTATGGAAGAAATTGCGTATTTTCGATTTTATTTCTAACACTCACCCTTGTAAATTTAGAATCCTGAATAGTTAAGAAGTTCTGAAGAAGCATATAGCATGCTGGTGGTAGTCAACCCAACTTTAAAAAACACAGCAAATTTAATTTTGGTTGCTGTTTCTAGCTGATAACGTTTTTCGACGTATCTCAATGAAAATCATACCATTTGATTGTCGCATTTTAACCAGTACTGGAACATCGCAACAATAAAAAGCAAAAGGAATCCATTAACTACACACCTCAGCATGATTTGAAATAAGATTACTTGGAGGGATTACTTTCAGCATGGCGACAAAACTGGCATTTTCACTAGCGATGGAAATCCCGAATATGAAACCTAAATCGTTGTATCACGGCGAAATATAAAACAAAACGATTGAGCAGACGACTTGTTTACAGAAATGCACGAAACAACACGTCTGCGTCTAATAGTTTAAAGATCCCTCGTTGCCATGGCTATAAGTAATTTCGATACTGTGGGGGGGAGATGAGGTTAATGGCGCGTCGACAGCTTGGTCATTAGCGCCAACCTCAGTCACAGTGCAGTGGTCGGGGTTGCAGAGATATTATTCAAACCCCTAATCTAAATCTTGTCATACATCTGTACCTCCTGCAAAAATTGAAAAACACCGGACAGGAGGACAGACTTATCGCCCAATTGACGCACAATGTCATGCGGAAGAAGGAAACGACGACGAAAACCATCAAGATGGCAACAATCAACAAGGAAGTGCCGGACCGTAAGTGGCCGCCGACACCAATAACATTCAGGAGGGTCAATCCCCCGCAAAAGGAAACAGTGAGTAAGTCGAGTGTGACCAATGCGCAAACGGGCCAACACCACCTCCTCACGGCGACTGCGGCGACACGCCGAGTGCCATTCCTCAACAGTGCCTTTAATAGCTCGTATTTTTTGCCGTCCTGCCCATCCCACGAGGCTTGCCAAAAAGCGTGTAACCTCAGACGCAGAGTTGGAAAGGCGTCCGAGGGAACAAGGCTGAGATTCCTTCCGAGAGGACCAGAAAGGGCCCCTTTTGCTGCAGAGTCCGCTTGCTCATTTCCTCCTATCCCAACATGGCCCGGGATCCAGCAGAAAAGCACGGTTTTCCGCTGGCCAGGCAAGCGGAAAAGCAAAGCTTGGACACGTTGTGTCAAGGGGTTCCGAGGATTGTAATTCGCCAAGGATTCCAGGGCACTCATGGAATTTCGATACTGTGGTGCATTAATGAATAAGCCTAATCTCAAACACAGCTGCTATTTACGAAATAAAAATGACAACTACAGATTAGGCTTAAATGCTAAAAATTAGGCCTAAAGGCTAAAGTAGGTTTAAGAGCCAAAACTTTTTTACCTACAATGTTGTGATCGTTACTGATAGATTGGTTTCAAGATTGCTGTCGCTGTACGTGATAGAGGAGTGCGCCTCAATATTTTCGTTGGTTGCATTATCAAGTATTAGACTAGCGGCATCACTGCGAACTGCTGAATCTTTTTATTATTGTTACAAACTATCGCTCTGATGATTGTTTGGCTTACAGTTAATGCATTATTATTAACATTAGTAATCTAGGGAAGGCACTTTACGCAGCAGTAATTAATGTTTTAAACAAAGCCAGAATTATTAGCGGCGACAACGCAACCAGCCGTGACATACGTGCCGGTTTTTGTTTAGTCGGCAGCGATGACTCGCATCTTTTGTGTCGGATGGTGAAAGAAGCTAAAAATAACTAAACAGACACTAAATGATGGAGCAAACGAAAGCCTATAAATTCAATATGATACACAGCTTTGGCCTATTTGAAAAAAAAAGCTAAATTAAGACAAAGGCCTGCAAATAACAGCAGTTCATCACACCAAAATGCAAAGAGCCCAAACTTAGCCGAGTGAGCATTTCTCCTAGATTTTTAAGGAGCATTAACAAATATGGTATAGTCATTAAAATAAACACTAAATATAAATTTGAAATAAAGATCTGTCCGCTCCACATACAATGGGTCCAACGCCTTTTCCTAGTTAATTATGACTTCTGCTTTCTTAGAGTTTTGACAGAGTAGAATGCACATATTCTTTTTGATAAATGAATTATATATAATCCTTATCACCTTCTCATTATGGGTTGCAGTGTTTTATTGATTTAACAGGCTTTCATCAATAAAATCAAAGGAAATTTAGGTACATTAGTATAAGGAAATTTAGATCTTGAGGAAAAAGTCTACTGACTAAGTAGACACTTGATCTTCAATGAAGACAGCAAATTCAGAATAATAAAAATCTACTACATAAGACAGAAGTCCACTCCTCTACCCACATATGCCATTTTTGACAAACATATCTTTCCTGAGATGAAGTAACGTGATGGTTTCTGTAAACTAATAATCTCGCTTTCATTAAAAAAAATTGCTTCCCTTGTTGTAAACTGGCATGCTTCCCTAGTTGTAAATCAGGCTGAAAAAAAAAGTGGTGATTGGTTATTCCAATTATTTGTATTACCATCAATAGAACGTCGTATTTAATTTACGTCCTAATTGTGTGAATTACTTGTTCTTTACTCTATACTTATTTCAAAATTGGGTAGCACCAAAAAACCCATAAATTCATTTCTTTATACGTAATTTTCAAAATGTAGAAAGTCGGTATATCTTTGCTATATGGGAGAATTTTCTCTGTACAGTCAAAGAAACAAACGGCTTTAAATTTGTGGCCACCGTTGCCTTTGTGGCCTTTACCAACAACTAAGAAAACATGACATTACCCAATACTCATGCAATCTTTATTGCAAATATCCAATTTTATAACAACGATAAAACCTACCATACTATAAAAGGAGGAAGTCAAAATACACTTCAGAGGTTGACGCTCCCCAGCCGAATCAATAGCACCAAAAGGGACAATTTTGCTAGGTAATATCGATTGAAAATTCCTAGGATCTGCTACATTCAACATCACATCCAAATGTCAACTTGACATTTGTGAATATGTACACCCTAACACAGTTTTTAAATTCATACGATATACTGTACACGCAACATAGATAAAATGCCAAAACTATCCACCTCCAATAACATAAGAACTTACAGTTGTTCAAACTAGAAGCATATATTATTGCAACAAGTTCTAATACAGCCATTAATTTAGCTCGTTTTCCAGTGATGCGAAATTGGATCGAGCTTTACAAAAAAAAAAGTTTCGAGAACATGTAGCATAATGTCAGAAATCATCGGAATGACTGACACTATCACGAATGTGCATCAACAAAATATGTCAAGTTGGATGCTGACATTTGAAAAATTAATTTTTTTTTACCTTTCCTGTATGTTGACTTACCATGTTTGAGTAATGGTTGTATGGTCTTATGTCTTGTAATGAAACTCAATTGTTTGCAGTTCTGATTCCGCGTTTAATTTGTTTTTGCTGGTAGGCATAGGCCACTCAGGCAAAGGTAACTGCCAATAAAAAGCCATTTATTTGTTATTTCTTGTAAATCCTCCATAGCTGCTCAGAGGGATTTTCCAGTTTTAGGTATAATTTAATACTCCTATTAAATAATGCATTTTAAGCAGAATGATCCCAAATAGAATATAGGAATTCGTATGACACATTTTGGCTGAATAATGTTGGCTAAAACACTAACAATTCTAGCTTTGTACAGCTGCAGAAACAAAGCCAGCAGGTTAAACCACGCAGATGTTAGCCCAATAAGGACTTTATTTAATTTTAACCTGTGCATACAAAAGAGGACTTTTAAACTCATGAAGAAAATTGTTTGGATCCACAGCCATAGGAATACATTCACTAAGAAACTTTACGCTTATCTCTAATATTTAGCATATGTTGCGTAAACATGGAACTACTGAAAATCCCGGTTATTGGCACCTTCAGTATGGCATAGCGAAAAATCCAGCCGTTGGCACTGATCAAAAAGTTCATTTCAAGCAATATTTGGTCAGCTAACATAATAAAACTATGAAGATCTTGTAATTGGCACTGGATGCCAATAAATGGAAAATATATGATTTATAGTTACCATTTTGTGATGATAAATAACTAGTGAAACGAATCTACTTTGGGTTTATATGATTACCATCATAGAAACAATACTGAAACGTTTGTTGTTGAATTTCTGCACAATTTGTTGAACACACCTAAACACTAATTATTGTCAAGTGACTCTTAGTTACTAATAAGCATACGAGGATAATAAGAAAAACGTTACAACTGGAAAAAGAGGAATATTGATTATGCCTATTGCAAGCGATAGCGACCTGGCATAAAATTGACAACTGTTTTTTTTTTTCAAACTTACTTCTGCTAGCCCTAAAGTGAACACAGTTGTTAAAGTTGATGAAATTACTACTCCACTGCGATGATAAAAATAATATTCAATTGACACATCTTCTTCAGCGATTACAGTAACCTGAAACAGTATGGGTGATGATAAAATTACGCAAATTATTGTAGTTCACCAACTGAAACATTGCGATAATGGTTATCTTTTGTCCCTGAAAGCGATTACTGCTTCCTATTTTATTTACTATCAGTTCTTAATGGCTTTCTTAATTTTGATTTTATAAAATAAAGTAGTTTAAAACTTTATCACAATATAAAAATTACATTATATGCCTAGTACGCAATACACTACAAGGAAAACTGTATGAACCTTACGAATTTTAAGATTAACTATCCATGTCATTCAGTTCGCTCAATCTGTTGGCGTATGTTCATAGTTTTCATACAGTTTATTAGTTAAAGGGGAATTCCAGTGGTTTATACTTATCAAATAAACCCCTAGAGCATCGTACACTGACATTAGACACATAAAAACGGCAAACGTAGGTTTAGTATATCCAAATATCATTTTTCTAAAAGCTGTTTCTTTTGATTCGAAGAGCAGCGCCATTTTTATTGCATTTTAATTCCAGTTGTTGACAACAGACGGACGCGTATATTGCCTAACTTACGGAAGTAGGGCGAACAACTCACTCAAGAGTTCATGCGCCACGACCCTGCAGACGGATGCGAGAGACCGCGCGACAAGAACCTTCACGTTCACTTTCGCTTTCCTTCGGTTTAGCCGCTTCGCTAAAATTAAAAACATGCGATGTTGTGTGCAACAATATTATTCCAGAATGACAAGCAAATCTACAGCGTTTCATTTACTACCTAGTAATGCTAAAAAACGTTCCGAGTGGATAGTAAATTTAGGGTTGAACGATGCAGACTGTCAAGGAAAAACATTATACGTATGTTCGGCGCATTTTGTGGAGACCGACTATTATCATAAGGCTGGAGCTAGAGGAGTCAAGCGAAGATCTCTACGAGTGAATGCAATCCCCGAACTACCCCAGGTAAGATCAGTTAATATTATTTAAAGTGTTTTTAAAACTCTTAAAGGAAAAACTAATAGCTCAAAAGAAAACGGACTACAAATGCTCAAACAGAA
>JAHWFP010202264.1:0-11831 GCA_023313725.1 Lithobius niger | reverse complement strand
GGCATTAAAGGGTTAATAACTCTTTTTCTCCTCCAAATTCCAAGCGACAATAACCCTTTATAGCCTGGCGTCCATTTAAAAGGACCAACGCGCAAAGCAAGCTTTGTGAGGGCCGGGGACCCCGAGTAAAGCGAGTAAAGCCCAGTGGTCAGCGTCCTCATCTGCGAACCAAGTCAATGCCGGATCAAATCCCATGACCGACCCAACTTAAAAAAAATATCCAGTTTGGCATGGGCATTAAAGGGTTAAGGTAATTTGAGAGAAATCCGAATTTTATGATAATAATAAACAGTATGTCCCAGAAGTCCCGTACCAGTCAAATAAATCCATACTCGTACAGGAAGTCACCTATGGAGAATCCAATGCCATCCAAAATGACCTTGGAGGTGGTATCCAACGTCATCCAATTTGTATCTCCTAACCTGCGCAAGATAGAGACATAAAGTAAATTAGAGAGTTGTGGGGGATCGTGCTACTTGTACAACACAGGAAGTAGAACAAAAATCGCATGCAAATAAAGGAAGATATTGGCAAAAGAAGTTGGGTGGTGCAGAGAAGCCATTCATGGGACAGCAGGAAATACACACATAGCTGAACCATCAACCTAAACAGTAACAAGGATAGAATTTTTGCCTAGTTTTGGTAATACTGTAAAATAAATGCCAGTGGCAGATTCGAGGCAAAAACTCCGTGTGGACAAGCCCTGAAAGGTTTTTTTTTCAAATCCTAATTTTTTTTTCATTTCCGTTTAACCACTATTCGACTTTTCCATGCTTGAGTATCAATTCCCTGCATATACCAGACGAGTTTCCGTGCCTTTACGTATGTGCATTTACCAGAATTTAAACCATGGTTCATGTTAGTTCAGTTTCGGACTCGTACTTTTGAAGTCATGGTGTTAAGTTAGTATGAGAGGGAGGGGGTGGATTATGTTGACATATCTGTTTCTTACTATCCGGACCCCCTCACACAGACACTGTACAACGTGTTTGCCCATGCAGAGTGTGCTAGGTTACCGTGTCTTGACATCAGCCAAATTGATGCGTCGGTAGTATGCATTTAATGGGAGAGGATTTATCGGGTGTGGGAGCGGGGGAGGGTGGGTAAGGGGGGGGGGGCAATTGACGCTTAATGGCGCGTCGACAGCGTGGTCATTAGCATCATATAAAATTCCTATGACTTACATGCTCCAGGCGCAGTTTTCTTTGTCTGTTTATTCGGCCAAAAAAATAAAAAAAGGTCAAAGGGATTTAACGAGCGTTAACTGCACCCGGGAATCTGCCAGACTTAGCCCTAAGACCTCATGTCTGAACAGCTGATTTATAGCGTAACATTTACATATCATTTTTTATTTAGACACATGCAAGTGCGTCGCCGGAAATTAATATTGGAGACATACAATCAAAATGGCCGCAGGGCAGCATAGTTTCATGACACTATCTCGACAGCAATACTACGTGGCGAGTAGCGGGTGTGTCTTTAGATCGTATTGGAACTGACACCCCATGAGTGTAAAATGAATCTATTAGTTTTAGTCAGTCAAAGTACGAAATCAGTGGAACACTTACTACTGCCAAGTTTTCGTCATGGTGCCTGCTCCCATGCAGTACAACCCAAACACTACTGTCTTTCAGGAAAACAAAACTTGGTGCACAATAACTGATAACCTTTCCTCATCCTTGAATACTTTGTTTCCACATTTAATGAAATACCGAAAGTGGAGCTCTATGTTCTCCACACACGATGACTAAATAAGATCAGTTAATACAGAAGTGTTTTTGCAAATTATTTTATATTTATTTATTTGAATATTGGTTCAACAAGCTTTATGCCTCATGATAGAAACAAGGAGAGTTGCGTGGGTTAAAAAAACGCTTCATAACATTTTCCCCCCAAAAATAATGCCAAATGCGCTTTTTATACTCTGTTCTGGCTCTGGAGATGCCAAATATAGCGTTACACCAACCTGCGACTCGTGGAATGAAAATGCATACATGTCTTAGCAATTCAGGTGAGAAAATTCTCCCGTGTATCAAACTGTATAAAAATTTTAATACGATACTTTGTCTGAATTGTTCAAGAGTTGGAATACAAAATTTAATACACAGGTTTTCATAGGAATAATCATATCTATTAAGTCCGGATTTAAAACAAATGTATCTAACTAAATTTTTCAGAATTCTTTCCACCTCTGCGATTGCTGTGTGAGAATCCAGACAATCCATGCATAAGAAACTAAACTTCGGACAATTGCATTATTATGGTGATGATAGTTTTGGTGTCACTAACAAAGTATAAGTTTCATTTCAAAAAGCCGCACATTTTAAATACTTATTTTCACAATGTTACGAACGTGACTACCAAATAAACAATTGATTTGAAAGGTTACCCCAAGATCATTTACTTCAGTGATGCATTTTAGGATAGTATTATTAATCATATAAAAGAAATTCTTTTGCCTAAATGTATTGAAGGTGAGTAGATTAATATTAGTACTACGACAGACTGGCCACGAAAACCATTGTATTCTATTGTTCTCGAAGCCAGGGCTACCCAAACCGACCTACTACAATACCGGGTCTGCCTTCAACGAAAACCTTTTCGAAGTAGACGATACCTACCTACCTACAAGGGGCTGTAGTCATCGTGAATGAAACATTTTATTTTTTTTTACCGGTCGGTTGTACTGCCGCACATCGGAATTTGGACCTCCCCTATCGATCTGCCGTGTCAAAAATTAAAATTTCCCAATTTTTTTTCCGATCTGGGTACAGGTGTAAAGTGTTAAAAATAAATTTTGGTTTTATTAATCTGCGGATTGCAGCAAAGCGCCACAGCCTTACTGTTGTTGAATTTCGTCCAAGGGATTCTTAAGAATTTCAATAATTTCCGGGATGTTTTGGAGGAACGAGTTTCATTCCGCAAAATTCATTTCGCATTGGATTATTGGAATCATGTTCCAATCGAAAGTGTAGAACACGAGTCGAGTAGCGTCGCCTTTAAATTTTATTCTCAGTCTTTTATTTTCTCCAAGACGCACTGCATGAAACATAGAATCGAGAGCATTGACTAACAACGAATTAAACTGATTTAACAAGACAGCTTTCGTTGATGGACTTAGGAACAACTGAATCACATTTTGAATCCGTTCAATAGCACCCAAGGCCGCATTTTCATCGTCGCCGCCAAAATGACCTATGTTAGCCCTACGTTTCAAAATTTCTTGATTTAAATCGCCGTGACGTTTTAACAAGACTTCCCACTCGTGAGCTTTCAAATCAATTTGGGACTGGCCCGACGTGAAGTTGACGACAGCATTTTCTCCAAAGGAAGTGACTTGAACGGTGGCGTGAGGGCCTAGGGCGAAAACATTATCGTTACTCATATTGATTACTTACGGTCTTTATAATAAGAGGTATTAATTTTATTTTTGGATTTTTTATGCTCTTATTTTTCAAACTCGCAATGTACCTCTAACAAATGGTGCCCAGTAGGAATGACTTCTGAATTGGAGACCAAACTTGTGTTCCCAATTTGCAGTTCTATTGGCGTCCCGTCGAAGCTGACCACGGTGGCTGCCTCACCAGCAATTTTATGAATGGTCCTAATCGAATTAGCTCCGACCTGCAAACCCACTTGGAATTGAATATTGATTCGTGAGGCAAGGGCTATTACTTTAGTTATCCGACCGAGTTCGGAAACCGTGATGTACTGTTGGTCATTTTCTGACAACCATTTAAAATTATCTCTCGTTTCTAAATTCGAACGAAAACAGTAGACGCGCCTGAGAACTCGTAATTCCTTCCTAATCCGATTTACTTGTCTGTCTACGTATTTCTTTGTTGCTGCATCATCGTCACTGGATGGCTGACCCAAATTTACTAATTTCTTGTCAGCCAAGCTTAAATTTCCATCGAAATCTTTACTCAAACCTATTTCAGATTTCAGGTAGCCTAGAGTGACTGCTTCGTTTTGACTGGTGGGAGCCCCCAAATCAACTATTCTGTTTCCAGCTAAACTCAAATTGCCTTCTACAGTTTTGGATAAACCAAGTGTGTTTTTAATGAATGTGACGGTAGCAGCGTCTGAGTCAGAAATAGGAGGGGCTAGGTTGGTAATTCTCTTCTGCCTGGCATTAAAATCAGTGTCTGGTCCGCTCAAGAAATCTCCATTATGTGATGCCATTTTGATCCGTTTTGCAGAGCTACCAAATTTATCGACGAAGCTCATTTTTTTCCCTTCAAGTTATGGATAATTTGAAAAAAAAAGTTTTCACCCTGGAGCAAACGTTGAATTACGTACAATCAATACTGTCCACAGAGTACCTCTCTAGAATCTTGGATATGTCGGTGGTTGGATAGGAAGTTACCACCGAGATATCTTTTGATCTCTAGAGGAGCTTTTAAACCAAAAGAATCGAAATAAAAACAGCAGCTGGGCCCTCGACTGAAATAACAGACCAAGTGGCTTCCTGGAGCTGAGGAGTCTTGTAAATTGACTATGCCACTCTCTCCATTCCGCCGCAGACGTTAAGGAAGGAGGTCTTTGCTGAACGTCCCTCTGTAATTGGTAACGCCTAATTTTTCAGCATATCTGTTTAAATCTACGTTAGTCAGAGCCCTGTTTAATGGTACACCTGCTTGACATAAATTCCTCGTACAAGGTTTTTGGTAGTTTTTCTTTTTTGTGACGTCTTTTTTTAAGTTTTTTAAGTCCAGCTCCCTTCTTTCTATATATGGCGAGCGCCTCCATGGCGGCGTCATGCCATTTCAATTCATGCAGCTGCCTGCCATTATTCCTGGCCGAATTGACGGCTCTGGAGATTCCAGAGGCTGCTCCAGCTAAACCACTGATGGTGCTCAACCCCGCCAGGGCGGGTAGGAGAGGAATTATGCCGCCAGTTTGATTACGAGAAAGTTTCAAGCTCAGTCCTCGACCTGCCTTGCGAGCCTTCAATACTTTACCGTGTTGCGTTTTAGTGAGTGGAAGCGTCACGTTCCCTCTCTTTAGCTGAGAATTGGAAACGTGGAAAAAAGGAACTTTGCCAGCTTTGACGTGTTTTAACATTTTTTGCTTTTGATGGGGAGTCAAAGAGACTGCTACGTTTTTGTACATGATTTGTTCCTCTTTATGAAAAAAAATAAAGCATCAAGCATCATACCAAAACCTCGACTTTACTCCTGTCCAATTTCAAATACATTATTCTGTCGCTAATGACCAAAGCTAAAGCTTTCGTGTTTGAAGGGACGGCGGTTCCGAAGCGCATTTTTACTTGCAAATCTATAACTGACGATGACAATCTTTCAGACTGCTTTGAAACGTCCAGTGCAACCAAAGGATAATTCTTCGAGAACATATTGACTTCATAAGCTGGTCCGGACGATCCTGACCCCAATTCGTAGTACTGCTTCCTAAAATCTAGGATCATTTGATACAAGTTAGAAACCTTGCGGAAAATTTAAATTTGAATCGAGAAAATGGTAACGTTCGGAATTGAGCGTTACGTGGATGTCCGTAAAGTTACAGTAATCGAAGACTGTCGGATTTTTTTTTTGCATCGTTGTCTCTAGCAGTTTGAAAACCTATTACTATCCACCTCGGGCGTTGAACAGAACTGGTGGTGATCAATCTCCAAGCACAGCTTGTCGAGGTGGGAAGGTCTAACTGGTCAGCGTACCAGTGTCTGAATGTGAGGGGGACGCTGATGCCAGAATCCACCATGGCGTACAATTTGTTTTTTTGACCATCGGAGGGAGTCACGTGTGGGAGGAACCAAGTTATTTGTTCTAAGACTATCTTGCCGGCATCAATCCCCGACGCTCTGAATATAGCATTATCGTCCTACGATCGAATAAGCACCAGCGTTTGTTGACAAGCATATAAAATTTTCGTATAGTCTTCGCAAAAGCCCAATAAGTGGGACAATGGCACGGTGAAGGAAAAACTGCCTTTCGGGTTGCGGGCAAAGAGCACGTCTCTTTTGTGTTTCAGAATCAAATTCGTAGTATCGTCTGTTGAAGATGCATTATGGGAGTCCAAAATCCCTCCTCTATTGGTCAATTCCACCTGCTGCTCCGGAGAGTAACTTACTAAGCCTTCAATGGTGCTTGCAAAACCGGGCATATTTAATTGGTCGACTGTCTTGTCGCCTATTTTATATTGCATCATGCTGAATAAATATGCGGCGGCGTTATTCACCAAAGCAATTTTATCTGTCACGGCGTATGCCGAACTGTCGGAACTCTTGACAAGAACACCTTTCACGTGAATGGAGCTTTTGGGTGGGTGAATAAATCTTGGTTCTGAACCGTAATTCTGATTTCGCTGTTGGGAGTATTCACGTTCGTACCAACTATTGGCCCGTACTCATGATAATTGTAACTGACGACTGATTCGTCCAGTATGAATGGTTCTGTAAGGTTCAGATATTCCTCATTACTCTCCATCTTTAGGCACTGATGAGACTGTCTATGAATTTGACGTTTTCAGGGCTCAGAAATTGTCGCCTTCTAGCTCTGAAAGTCTCGTTGTTCCCCCCTTTCGCTCGTCCCAATTGGTTGTGGACGATTGGTTTTTTAGCTAAAGGAAGACTGGGAACAGTCGGTTTAATAATATTCTTATTAAATTTCAACATTTGAGGTTTTTAATTTTTTTCGTAAGTGTAGTCTCATCGGAATTGTCTCACCTCTCAAATTAACAGGCCTGTTGGCCTGGTCGGTCAACCAAATTCTAATAGAGTAAACCACGTTTTTAGTAACGGGCAGATATATCAGATTGTGAGGCGAAGATACCACTTTATATCCCGCGGAGACGTTGGGGAAAAACGAGTAGAGAGTCTGTTGGTTGGTTCTGTCTACGTATGAACCAGAGACCAAATCGCAATGAACCAGTATGCTATTCACGTTGAAAATATTCACGCCATTCGTTCCCTCATGCCGACCGAAACTATAAATCTTTGCTTCGAAACCGAAAATCTTTGCTAAACTAGTTTGTTCAGAAAAGTCGACCTACAGTCTCCGGTCGGTAATGTTCAGTTCGCACTTCAGAGTGTTTAAATTTCCTTCGATGAGAATGTAAGGCACGTTTTCTGAGTCGTTCCTGTGCTTGTTATCTTTCAGTTTTCTGTAAATAATTTTTGCAATTTCGTCTAATTCATAACAACCTTCTGAGACGACGATTTTAATCCAGGTGTTACCGCCGTCCGCGCTGTAAGTGAAAGAGTCGGACACGTCCTGTATAACGTTAGGAATGGAGCTGTAAGTTTCCAGATTGACTAGAGCCAATTCGTGGGCACCTTCCAATATCAGTGGAGAAGCAAAAGCAGTGACAAAGTCGGTTTTTTCTGACGAAAAAACGAGGGATATTCTCAGTTTAATACATTAGTTAACATCTACCGAATTCACCGATGAGTTTTCGGTACTCTCCGTCGGACAGCAATGCTTTGTTCCGCATTTCTGTGAAAATGTGCACGAATTCTTCGTCCAGAGAATTATTGCCAGCCTCTGTAGAGGCTCTGAGGAGCTTCAGTCTTTCGCACAAGTCATTCGTATCTCTATAGAACCGGTATTCTTTCCCTACAATCTCGGCAGGTCTGCCCCAAACAGGTTTTATAAAAGTCGTGTACTTGAATCCGGCGCTGGACTTTAGTCTTCTCGTACTGTCGTCGTTGTTGTGATATATGGCTTTACTCCTCTTCAGAATATCGGGTAGTTCAAAATGCTGGCATCTCCATCCGGTGGCTTCGAAGGTTTTTTTAACATAACCAACTGCCACAAATTGTCCTTCCCTTCGTACTTTTTTCCTCCCACGATCAAGTCGTCGTCTTGGAATTGTACCTCCATTGCATCAATCATGTAACATTTAGCCTCCGGGTCGTATCGAATGCCAAAAGTGGGGTCGGTCAGAGTCTCTCGAGTGGCAAACATGCTTAGATACTTGGTAGCTAGCGGACCGAGTCTGACTGCGGAATCGCCGAGTAAAGAGGCCTCTTCCATTTGTCTCCTACGAGCCCGTGGAGTGAGGGCAAGTGACGTGTCGGAGGGTGCGTCAGGTAATGCACCCATTGAACTGGACAGTCGTCTCCTGGCACCCGCGTGAAACTGTATCTCGTCATCGTCACTGTCTATATTCTCGTCTTCAGTATCGACGTGCCCCGTTGCCACTTCCAAAGCTTTCTGAATATGCTCTAACCGTTTCCCGTGATATTTTTCTTGTTTCTTCTGTCCAGCCTCTAGAGCTAACAGTTCTTTGATTTGTTGTTGACGCTGAGCCGAAGCCTCGCTTCCCTGTAGCATCTGCATTTTAGTCTGATCTACTATAGGACCAACACATGGTTTGAATATCTTTTGCAAATGTGAAGATTCTGTCTGCTTTTCCAGTTTTATATTTTGAAATTTTTGTTTCATACGCTTTTTTAGAGCCTCCTACTGATCGACCTCTTTCTGGGGTTTGCTTCTCTTATTTTTAGTTTTAGTAAACATGACGGTTTAGTAATTGATAAAATAATGTTTAGATTTCTATTTATGACCCCAATTTTGAACAGATTTATTTCAACTTTTCCTTGGTCTCAACTTTGATTTGGTTGGATTTCTCATTTGCATGTATTAGTTCCAACGGAGGGGCTGATTAAGGTACTGGATTCGTAAAAATGGTTTTTTTGGCTCATTTTCTCAAAATTTTTGTTATGGGACAAGTTTACGCGAGGAAATAACTATCTACAAGACAATTTGCAGACGTATGTTTATGGACACGAGTTCCTGGCACAACAAATGAAAAGCGTACGGTACTTTTACGTTCGCGATCGAACCTCTACGGCACACGCTGCATTTTTAGAGCCTCGTACTGATCGACCTTTTTCTGGGGTTTGCTTCTCGTATTTTTAGTTAAAGTAGGGTTTAGTAATTTATAAAATAATGTTTAAGTCAACAAACGTTAATGTCAACAAAAACCTAGACGTACGTTAACGTCAACAAAAACCTTCGGCAGACACGTCGTTGTTAGTCGAGCATTCTTCTATACCTTCGATCCAAGAGTTTAGTTTTATCGATGAGTAGGAATCCGTACGGTACAGAGTTCCAAACCTCACCACACATGCTACAAAACTCGTCGAAAATCATGTCACCACTAACGTGGTTATTGAAGACATGTTTGAGGTTTGCTTCGTCTTGCCTGAAGATAATTATAATGTTGGAATTATCTCGAATAAGTCTCTTGGGTATCCTGCTGTAAGTCTGACATAAATAAAAGATCAAGGCGTCCGCGTGCCTGCCGTAGGCAAAATAGCGTTCGATTCTGTCTTGTTTCTCAGTCATGAAATCGTCCAATAAAATTACCGTTTTGCCACATGGCAGTTCTTCTGGTGGTGGGATATCTTCGTTGTTGGAACAAAAGGTAGCTACACCCGGACATATTTCCTCGAAAGCTCTCCTGAGATGGAAATATTTGTTTTGAAATAAAGACTTGAAGTACACGCACAGGCTGTCATAATTCAACCAACCTGGATTGCAAATGAAATTTATAACTAAATTGGTCTTTCCACAACCGGCAGGGCCACAAATGATGCACCTTACGTCCTCCGGAAAATTCAGTAAATTACCAGTCGATGGTCGCTTATTGACATCGGCTATGTCATAATTTAACACTTTCATCTTTCAGCTGCTTTAAGAAAAAAAAATGGTATTTTGATAAATTCTCTGCAAAACTTGTATCTAAAATACCTTTTCATTCTCGTTTTATAAATAAACAGAGATGTACTGCCTCAAATGCAGAAGAGTTACAGCCAATCTAAAATACCTTTTCATTCTCATTTTATAAATAAACAGAGATGTACTGCCTCAAATGCAAAAGAGTTACAGCTAGTAAAAATGTCAGGCACGTTGTGACTAAGAATTATCGACAACTGCTGAAGGACGAGTGTAAAGTGTGCGGCACGAGGAGAGCACAGTTTCAGAAGAGCAGAGGCTCTGGATTGTTCAACAGCGCGATAGACAACTTGCCGGTGGAACTTCACATTCCGGGAAACAACTATTGCGGTCCGGGAACAAAACTGAACAAGAGACTGAACAGAGGCGACGCTGCCATCAATTCTCTGGATGAGGCCTGCAAACAGAACGACATAGAATACTCTGCCAAACCAGACTTGGAACGAAGGCACGAAGCTGATAGAAAGTTGGCCTCCGATGCAGTTAAAGTAGCAAAATCTAGCAAAACTGGTCTGAAAGAGAAGTTGGCAGCAGCTGCCGTAGCCGCAGCTATGAAAACCAAAGTAAAGTTGGGAATAGGAATTAAAAAAAAAAGATCGAATAGAAACTTTAGTGGAGGAGCTACACAAGCCAGCTAGGCAAAACTTTCCGAGAAGGCGTGTTATTAGCAACGGGATAGGTGATTTAGTTCAAGCGGACCTGGTGGAGATGATACCTTACGCGGAACAAAACGAAAATTACAAATACTTGCTGACTGCCATCGATGTATTCTCTAAATACGCTTGGGCCGTCCCTGTGAAATCGAAGAACGCCGCGGATGTCACTGGCGCTTTTAACGAGATATTAAACACGATGTCTAATCCACTTAAAAGCCTACAAAGCGACGAAGGCAAGGAATACTATAATAAAGATTTTGCAGCACTAATGAAACGCCACAAAATAAACCACTATTCGACCCAGTCAGAACTCAAGGCGAGCGTTGTAGAACGCCTAAATCGCACACTGAAGTCGAACGCGTGGAAACGGTTCACTCTGCGAGGTAACCACAAGTGGATAGACATTATAGATGAAATTGTCAAAGATTACAACGACAGAATTGATTCTACCATTAAAATGAAACCATCCGAAGTACCTAAACGCGATGAACCGGATATCAGAAACATATTGCTGAAAAAGAGCCCTTCCAAAAAGAAGAAGAATAGTTTCAAAGTCGGGGATTTAGTACGAGTGGCAACGACAAAATCCGTATTCGACAAGGGATATTTGCAAAGCTTTACCAACGAACTGTTCGAGGTGAGTGAAGTCAGAAAAACTCGACCGACTTGCTACAGGTTGGTCGACCAACTGGGTAGTAAAATCGAAGGCACTTTTTACGAGCAAGTGTTGCAGAAAACTAGCATGCCGGATCTGTTATTAGTCGAAGAGATTCTGAAGACTAAAAAAGTGGGAGGGAAAACTCGTTACCCCATCAGGTGGGGGGGGGGAGATGAGGCTTAATGGTGTGTCGACAGCTTGGTCATTAGCGCCAACCTCAGTCACAGTGCAGTGGTCCGGGTTGCCACTGCACCACACATTACAGAGATATTATTCAAACCCCTAATCTAAATCTTGTCATACATCTGTACCTCCTGCAAAAATTGAAAAACACCGGACAGGAGGATAGACTTATCGCCCAATTGACGCACAATGTTATGCGGAAGATGGAAACGACGACGAAAACCATCAAGATGGTAACAATCAACAAGGAAGTGCCGGACCGTAAGTGGCCGCCGACACCAATAACATTCAGGAGGGTCAACCCCCCGCAAAAGGAAACAGTGAGTAAGTCGAGTGTGACCAATGCGCAAACGGGCCAACACCACCTTCTCACGGCGACTGCGGTGACACGCCGAGTGCCATTCCTCAACAGTGCCTTTAATAGCTCGTAATTTATTGCCGTCCTGTCCATCCCACGAGGCTTGCCAAAAAGCATGTAACCTCAGACGCAGAGTTGGAAAAGCGTCCGAGGGAACAAGGCTGAGATCCCTTCCGAGAGGGCCAGAAAGGGCCCCTTTTGCTGCAGAATCCGCTTGCTCATTTCCACCTATCCCAACATGGCCCGGGATCCAGCAGAAAAGCACGGTTTTCCGC
>JAHWFP010202262.1:0-39982 GCA_023313725.1 Lithobius niger | reverse complement strand
GAGATCCTGGCTTTCGGGCTTTGGCTCCTTATTCCGGAGGACGGGTGGCCTGGGCGAGCCGGCTTAAGGTCAATCGGCTATGACTTTTCGGGTTCTGTCGTTGTGGGGAGGCGGCTTGTGCTGTATCCATCTGCATCACGGACCCGAACTGTTTGGGTTATCGAGGGAGGTGGTGTGTACGGCTTCCTTGGTGGCCTCGCCTCTCGGCATGCTTAGGCTGCCACCTCACTGAGATAGACGGCGGTGTTAGCTTCCTGGTGCAGGGCCCTGGATATGCGGCTTCCGGCCCTGCATCACCCGAGTGCCGCGCGGGGTTTTCTTTTCTGGTGGGCGCACCGCCGCGACTTATTTTTGCTCTACATGGCAACTACTTCTCCCCCTCCCCCCAAAATTCTTCCCCTCCTCGCCGCACTAGCAAGCGCCAGAGGAGGGAACCCGAGATGGTTGGGCCTGGTGCCCAGTTACCAGACTTTCGTAAGAGTCGGGACCAAGTCTTGAAGTTCCTGGTGGTGACAGGCGAGGGCCGAGATGTTACACAACTCGGTCCGTTCGCTGTCCACAAAGCGCTGAAAGGGATCTGTGGTTCGGATCCGAAGAGTGTCTCCCGGCTCCGTGCTGGGGGATACCTTGTGGAAGTTGCAGACGATGGGCAGGCGAAGAGGCTTTTAAAAGCGAGTGCGCTGGGGTCATGCCCAGTGCATGTCGAGCCGCATCGTACTTTGAACAGCAGCAGGGGGGTCGTGACATGCTTTGATTTGAGGGGTCTCGGTGATGATGCCATCCTGGACGAACTCAAGTCACAGGGTGTTACGGCTGTGAGGCGTTTGACACGGAAAGGCGAGAATGGTGCCCAGCCAACTGACACCTTTTTCCTGACCTTTGATACGCCAGTTGCACCGCAGCACATTACTGCCGGTTACCTGCGCTTGAAGGTCAGGAGTTACGTTCCGAATCCGATGCGGTGTTTCCGCTGTCAACGTTTCGGCCATACCAGCGGCTCGTGTAAAGGTAGGCCTACCTGTGTTTCCTGTGCTCAGGCAGCCCATGAAGGTGCTGACTGTGCTGGCCCGAAGCAGTGCGTCAACTGCGGTGGTCAGCACCAAGCCTCTTCACGGGACTGTCGTGTTTATGTTGAGGAACGTCGAGTGCAGGAACTAAAGGTGAAGGACGGGCTTTCCTACTCGGAGGCCCGAAAGAAAGCCAGGCTACCGGCACCGGCAATGACTCGTTCTTTTGCGCAGGTGTGCAGTGCGCCAACGCCTGGCCCAGTTAGTGAGTCTGCTGATTTGGCAGATTTACGCTCTGAGCTCAGGTCTTTGACGATGACGGTGGGCAAGCTTATTACTTTGTTGACCCAGCAACATCCATCTCTGCAGGGTCTTTTGGGTCCTTCGGACCCGGTTGCTGCCTTGCCGTCGACATCTACCTAGCCTGCAAATGCTTCTGCTCCTGCTGCTGTTCCTGCTGCTGTAACTGTTCCCAAGCAGGATGGGGCTTCAGCTAAGCCTCCGCCTGCCCGAAGTGAACCACAAAAAAAGTTGAAGAAAAAGGCTCCTGCTGGTAAGGCCTCATCACCACCCGTGGGGACGTCGCCACCAGGAGAGAAAGTGAAACTGTCGTTGAACAGCCAGCTTGCTGAGGGGTCCGTTGTGTCCCCTCAACATCTTGATACTTCTTTGCCCATGGAACAGGGAGAGATTTCCTGTTCCAATTCTCCAGTACTTTTTCCTCCTTCCGAGGACAACTTCGTTCTGAACCTCACTCCATCTTTTGATTCGGGTGAGGATTCGGATGTTTTCGGATCGCCCAGACGAGGAGTTGAGGAGAATGATTCAGTCTTCAGCCCGCCCTAATGCCTGCGCATGCCATCGTTCAGTGGAACTGCCAAAGTTATCGGACCCATGCCGAAGAGCTGCGGCTGCTTTTGTCGCATTGGCGACCTCTGTGCTGCTGTCTACAGGAAACCTGCTTTAAGGCGTCAGATAATCCGGTTGTTCGAGGTTATTCTGTCTACCGTCTGGATGCTGACCCTGTGCTACGTCCACATGGTGGTGTTGCAGTGCTGGTTCAACACTCTCAGCCGCATGCCAGTGTGCCTCTGCACACTAGGCTTCAGGCGGTAGCAGTTCGTGTTTCTTTCCATTTGGATATTACTGTCTGTTCGCTTTATTTGCCACCGGATGAGGTCTTTGGGGTTGGTGACCTGGAGGACCTGGTCCGCCAGCTTCCTGCCCCTTTTCTGTTGCTGGGCGACTTTAACAGCCACCATGTCCAGTGGGGGGGGACCTCATACAGACAACAAAGGGAGGATCCTTGAGGAGTGGATGCAGAGGGGGTCTGTTTGCATCCTGAACGATGGAGCCATGACACACTGTAACCTGGCCACGGGCAATTGGTCAGCAGTGGACTTAGCCTTTTGCTCGCTGGCCATCCCAGTTCACTTCACTTGGGGTGTCACTGCCGATCTGCATGGAAGCGATCACCTCCCCATTGTGTTGTCCACAACACAAGGGAGTTCTGTGGCTTCCAGGCCAGCCCGGTGGGCGCTTAAACGTGCTGAATGGTCAGCTTTTGCTGAGGCTGCTGTATTTCAGCGTGCGGTTGAGGACTTTTCTGATGTGGATGAACTTTCCACTCATTTCGCTGACGTGGTTCTTGCTGCTGCTCATGCTACTATCCCGCGTACGTCCACTCAGCCGCGGCGGGTTCCTGTTCCGTGGTGGACACCTGCTTGCGGGCAGGCCATTCAGGCCCGCCGGCGAGCGTTGCGTGCGTTTACAGTCAGCCCAACTGCTGACAACTTTGTAGCCTTTAAGCGCTGTCGTGCACGTGCCAGGTTTGTCATCCGTGAGGCTAGACGTGCTTCGTGGGCAGTTTATGTTTTGTCGATCACGCGCTCCACGCCTTCTCAGCAGGTGTGGCGGAAGGTGCGCCAGATCTCGGGGAAGACCGTGCATTCCCCGGTTTCACAGCTGAAGGTGGCGAATACCGTGATCTCTTCTGTGCCGGATATCGCCGACTGTCTTGCGTCTGCGTTTGCGCAGGTTTCGAGTGATAACCATTATGATCCTGGTTTCCTCAGAATAAAGCGTAGTGAAGAGGCTCACCCTCTAGACTTTCGCTCCGACGGGCTAGAGGAGTACAATTTACCGTTCACCAGGCAGGAATTTGTTTCCGCTTTGTCCAAGTCGCATGACTCCGCCCCAGGGCCTGATGATGTTCACTATCAGCTGTTGAAACATCTGCCTCTTGCCTCCCAGCAGTTCTTGCTGGAGATGTTCAACCGTGTGTGGGCAGAAGGCTCTGTTCCGGCAGCGTGGAGGACAGCAGTGGTCATCCCGATTGTGAAACCGGGCAAAGACCCTACTGCTCCTTCCAGTTATCGCCCAATCGCTTTGACTAGCTGTGTCTGTAAACTTATGGAACGGATGGTCAGTGAGAGGTTGGTCTGGGTGCTGGAATCACGCGGATTCTTATCTGCGTCCCAGTGTGGCTTTCGACGTTTTTGGTCAACCATCGATCATCTGGTTGCCCTTGAATCGGATGTGAGGGAGGCTTTTCGCCTGCGTCAACATCTGGTTCAGGTTTTCTTTGACTTGGAGAAGGCTTATGATACGACCTGGCGTTATGGGATTCTCCGTAATCTCTATAACTGTGGCTTGAGGGGACGGATGCCACTGTTGCTTTCTGCTTACATCTCAGGCCGTTCTTTTCGTGTTCGTGTCGGGGCGGCTCTTTCCCGCCCGTTTGTCTTGGAGAATGGTGTGCCTCAGGGAGGTGTTCTTAGTGTCATCTTGTTTGCTATTGGGATCAACCCCATTGCTCGGCAAGCTGCTGTTCCCCAGTCATTGTTTGTCGATGACTTCGGCGTGCGCTTTCGAGCGGCTCGCATGCAGACCTGCGAGCGGCAGCTACAGCTGGCGATTAACAAAGTCCAGACCTGGGCGGTCAGTAATGGTTTCCGGTTTTCTCCGGACAAGACTGTGTGCATTCACTTTTGCCACCAACGAGCGCTGCACCCAGATCCTTGCCTGTACTTGGGGCAGGCGCAGATTCCTGTTGTCCCACAGGCACGTTTCCTGGGTCTGGTGTTCGATTCCAGGTTATCTTGGCTTCCACACTTGCGCCAACTTAAAGACAAGTCTTTGCGGGCACTTAACATCTTGCGGGTTCTGTCGGGCACTTCATGGGGTGCTGATCGCGCTGTCATGTTGCGCGTTTACAGAGCCCTTGTCCGCAGCAAACTTGATTATGCGTGCATGGTGTATGGTTCGGCTAGTGACGCGACTCTCCAGATGTTGGACACTGTGCATCACAGTGGCCTGCGTGTGGCGACTGGGACATTTCGAACTTCTCCAGTGGTCAGCCTCTATGCTGAGGCCTCAGAGCCACCTTTGGCCATTCGTCGGCGAAAGTTGGCCATTCAGTATGCTGTGCGTTTACGTGCTGTGGAATCCAGTCCTGCTTGGTCCATGGTGTTTGAGCCAGACTTGCGAGTCGGTAGACGCAGGGTGGGTAAGGGTGATTTCCGCGATAGGCTCCAGCAGTCCTGTCAGGAGATAGCCTTTGAAATGCCCAGCGTCTTGAGGCTTGGGGGGATGCCAGTAGCCCCTTGGCTTGTTCCAAGTGGCATTTTCATTTTCGCTATGGCGTCCCTCCCGAAGGGTTCCACTCTACCTGCACGGTACTTACAGGAGTTCCGGCGGCTGTGTTCTCAGTACGCCGGTTATCAGCGGCTGTTTACTGATGGGTCGAAGTCAGACGCTGGCGTGGCTTGTGCTTGTGTTTGTAAGGGAGTGACGGTTGCCCATCGCCTTCCATCAGGCTATTCTGTGTTTTCTGCAGAGCTTTTGGCTCTCGGTTTGGCTGTGGAATGGATCCTTGGCCTTCAGGGCACGCATTTCATTATCTTTAGCGATTCCATGAGTGCCCTGGAGTCCTTGGCGAATTACAATCCTCGGAACCCCTTGACACAACGTGTCCAAGCTTTGCTTTCCCGCTTGCCTGGCCAGCGGAAAACCGTGCTTTTCTGCTGGATCCCGGGCCATGTTGGGATAGGTGGAAATGAGCAAGCGGATTCTGCAGCAAAAGGAGCCCTTTCTGGCCCTCTCGGTAGGGATCTCAGGCTTGTTCCCTCGGACGCTTTTTCAACTCTGCGTCTGAGGTTACATGCTTTTTGGCAAGCCTCGTGGGATGGACAGGACGGCAACAAATTACGAGCTATTAAAGGCACTGTTGAGGAATGGCACTCGGCGTGTCGCCGCAGTCGCCGTGAGGAGGTGGTGTTGGCCCGTTTGCGCATTGGTCACACTCGACTTACTCACTGTTTCTTTTTGCGGGGGGTTGACCCTCCTGAATGTTATTGGTGTCGGCGGCCACTTACGGTCCGGCACTTCCTTGTTGATTGTTGCCATCTTGATGGTTTTCGTCGTCGTTTCCATCTTCCGCATGACATTGTGCGTCAATTGGGCGATAAGTCTGTCCTCCTGTCCGGTGTTTTTCAATTTTTGCAGGAGGTACAGATGTATGACAAGATTTAGGTTAGGGGTTTGAATAATGTCTCTGTAATGTGTGGTGCAGTGGCAACCCGGACCACTGCAGTGTGACTGAGGTTGGCGCTAATGACCAAGCTGTCGACGCGCCATTAAGCCTCAATCCCCCCCGCCCATGCAATTCTTCTTGCACCCTGGCAACGGACGTTTCCGTGGCCATGTGCCCAAAATAGGCATTAACATGTGCCACCCTTACCAGTTGCTCCGTAAGCATTTTAGGTACCACTACCTGATCACCCAATTTGGTGCCATTTGCTGCCACCTATTTCCTACGTAAGTCATCCTCCTTCCAAAAAAAATATGTACCTTCAATGTCAGCTGCCACTCGACATCCCTCCAACCCAGGATCAAGCACCTGCCCTTGCTTTAAAACTTCAGCTTTAACAGCTAACAAGTCTTGAATTCCTGCTGTCAACAAACCTACATTTTCTTTCCCTGCAACCTTTTTTTCTAATTTCCGTCATCCTTACAGAGTCGGCCACAACACTAGCTTGTTTATTGACTAAAACGTGTTGTGACTGGACAACTGTATCATTTTGTGCAAGCCCATTATCTTCGACCTTGACACTAATTTCAGCAATTACCTTATTTTCACTTGCAACATTTCTAACACTTTCCTCCGTTTCCTCATCTTCAACTTTAAAAAGATCATCCAATACATCACTATCAATAAATTGATCTACAGCCTGCTTTTCGTTACTTTCCTTTCCGTTGAAACCCATTTTCGACCTAGCTATCGCATTCCGTGTTTTGTTTACCTTTGTTTCAATTTTCTGCAGCTTTTCGTAAGACTTTGGGCTAAGCAGAAAGTCGTACGCTTCGTCCTTAAAAAATGGCGACAAGCCGCATTCCAGCATAACGTAGCCATCTTCTGTTGCCAATTTTACCTTTGCCACAGGAAAGTCTGTCACGTTTTGACTTACAACTGACGACAAAACAACTCGTTTCCCTGTGAACGAACTAGGCTCTACTATTTTACTTGAAACTACATCCATAAATGCACCTGTGTCAAGCAAGTAACTACCAGGCTTCCCATTAATTGTACATTTCTTACATAACTGGCTTTCCACCGACTGTGTACCGCTTTTACCTTTAAGGGAGCTAACTTCCTTTCCACTGTGTACACTAGGCAATAGAGTACATACATTTCCCACTGAGGCTTTGGTACCATTGTTGGGACAATCCCTTTTCAAATGCGAGCTCGAGCTACAAATGTAGCACTTACGTGGCTCGTCCGCCTTTAAAGGCGCTCTCCTACTAGAGTGAGTAATGTCGTTAGCTTGCGGCCTTGCTTGCGCATTGTAAGCCGAAGCTGTAGTACCATTGCTCGTACCATTATTACCTGAACCATTTCTAGTACCACTATTGCTATTGTTACCGTTACCATTGTTACTGTTCCCATAGTTACTAGTACCATTCCCTTGGTTGCCTCCACCATTTTGCGAATTACCACTCCCTCCATTATTTCTGTTACCTTGACTACCTTGATAACCATTACCATTCCGATACCTGCCATAACCATTACCATTGTTACCTCCTCCACGGTAATTATTTCTGCCCTGTGGTCCGCCATTTCCATTGTCAGAACCACTCCCCTGTCTTTGAACTGCTTCTTGGCGATTAGCGCAGTAATTGTCTGCAAGCGAAGCTAAGTTCAAAACAGACTCTTGTTTACCCTTATCAATAAGCCATACTCTTATCGGACTTGGTACCTTATTCAAAAAATCCTCTATTAATACCCTCTGGAACAATTTTTGGAAAGAATCCCCACAATCAAGTTCCTTAACCCATTCAGCACCCAGTGTTGTCAAAGTGTGAGCAAAATCTAAGTACGTTTGTTTATCAGTTTTTTTTGCTGACCTAAACTGGTTATGCAAACACTGCTCCGTAACATTAAATCTTACTTTAAGAGCTTTAACACACAGATCAAACTTTGCAAAATCATCATCAGAAAGACGCATGAGTGTTTCCCGCGCTTTCCCTGTTAACAAAGATAACAATCTGAAAGGCCACTCTTCTTTGTTAAAGCCCATCCTATCACAAATTCTAATAAAACCAGACAAGAAAACTAATATGTTGTCTTCCTTCTCCCTGAAGGGTTGGCACAACTTCGACATGTCATAACGTTTTTCTTGTTGTACAGACTCTGTTTTTACTTTTAATTGTTCTTGCTTAAAGGACAACTCTCTTGCCTGCATTTCATCATTATGCTGCCTAGCATTTTCATTTATACGCAGCTCATGCTCCTTTTTCTCCCTCGTTAATCTATCTTCCCGTTCCCACCGCTCTCGTTCTAGCTCTGCCTCCCTTGCAAATTTTTCTCTTTCAATTTCGTCCTCCCTCTCTCTTAATTCTTTTTCCCTTGCTAATTCGTCCTCCTTCTCCCTTAATTCTTTTTCCCTTGCTAATTTGTCCCTTGCTATTTCGTCCTCCCTCTCTCTTAATTCTATTTCCCTTGATAATTTTTTTCTTGCTAATTCGTCCTCCCTCTCTCTTGAAGCCTCCTCCCTTTTTAATTCTTCTTTTCTTACACTTAACCTTTCCCTCTCTAATTCAGCCTCTCTTAACTCCCACTCTTTCATTTCTTGTTTTTCTTGTAACTCCCTCTACTTTTCTTCATTTATTACCCTTTTAGCCTCCTCTACAGTTTTAACTGCTTCTGCGAGATCATCAGCCAACAAAGTTCCTCCCTCCAACCCACCTTTAAACATAGCCAGAATTTCACTTTTTCTCTTAGGCGCATGCAACCCTAATTCCTCGCACACAGCTTTCAATTCAACGACAGTTTTATCACTAAGCAACTCCATTGTAAAATTACTTAATTACCTAAGTAACCAACAATCAAAAAAAAATAGCACCAACACGCACAACAGTTCCCGCAAGCTAAAGCAACACTTTTTCCCCAAACGCCCTAATACCAAGGTGTAAAAAAAGTTTGCAACAGCTCACCTGTTGCCGCGTTGTGGAGACGCTGCCAAGACGACTTCTACATCCAAACTGACGAACCCAGACTTGCACTGACGATGACTTCCAACTCTTTCGCTTCTTCCATTACCGGAATTCGCCGAAATCTTCCTTCTCACACGACGAAGTGCAGCATTACCGCCCACTCTCGCTGATCGGAATGTTCTCCGTCCCTCGTCCAGTCGCAATCTTGTCTGCCAGCTCCGCTCTTCCGTCTCTTGACTCGTCTTTCTTGAACAGCAGGAAGCCCCTTTAATCTTCCTCCCACGCTGGTTGCCGCCAAAGTCGAAATTCTGCCATGGAAAGTGAACCCAATGAGTTGGAGAAGCTCACCATTACCATCTAAGTTGACATTACCGCCGACTTTCGATGCAGCTGTGTCCCTTTAACGTGAAAGTCCAGATGTAAGCCAAAACTGCTGGTTTCTTCGACGTGTAAGTCCGGCTTTACCACTGCCACCAATGTATTTACTTTACACTTGATGCAGACGCAATTTGCTTCACCACTGCCAATGTAGACACAAAGGCAGCACCCTGACCGTTGAAACTCTAACAAATCGACATGAACTCTAGCTGCTTCCTCGACGTGAAAGTACGGCTACACCGCTGCCACCAATGTAATTTCAAGGGTCACTGCAGACTTGTTAAATTCAAACTTCTTTACTTCCTCCTTAAACATAACGCAATTTACAAAAGTAAACATTTAACAATCCGCACATGAATCGAGAAATTGTCCAACAAGACAGTTCGTGCATAGAGTTCTGTCCTTGTTGCGTTCTTGTTGGGAAAGACCTCCTTTCGCGCCAAACCATCTTCATTAAAAGGGCTCGTTCCCGCTCAAAATATGGAAACACTTTCAGTAAAAAGGAACGCACGTGTCTCGCACGTGGAACTGTAACCAAAAACCCGGCATCCCAAAGTTGGCCAATGTTTCTTTTCATCGTTCGAGTAGAACACCATAATTAGCCCTAATTATAGTCATTAGGTAGTTACAGTCAAGTCAGCAAGCAAGAGATGGCAACTTTACACTATATTCGAAAAGCAAACGACGCGCCCAGTAAGCGCCAGTGGATTCGTTACCAGACAATCAAAAGTGACCTCTATTTAGCTTTGTGGAACTGTCAATGAGAAATTCATAAACCTGAACGTCTTTACCTCTAATCATCAAGGGTATTTAGTGTTTCCATTTGTGGCCATTATGGTTTCTGTCTCTTGTCTTTTTCTTTTCAAGTACTCCTCATGTTTTGGAAATCTTCTGGTGAGAGTCCTAAAGTTTGAGTTTTTTCTCTCGGGCCAGACAATTTGAAATTCACTTAACAGGTTTCGTATTATTCTATGATGTGATTGCATGTTTTTTTTCTTTGTAGCTTGCAGAATGAATTTATGGAATTATCATTTATACTAAAATTAGCTGTTTTGGAATTGATAATATTAGAGTTATGTAGATTTATTAGAAACTAATTGGCTTTCAATTATTTAACTGGATTATTGTAGTGTGTGCCACTACCACAATTAGCTAATTGGAGCCACTAAGACTTCAACTTCATCACATACGTGATGGTTATGTCATCTGATGAATTGTCATACCTGTCAGCTAATACAAGGCAGACTGCCCATAAAATTACTGCCATTTCTGTCAAGTACCACCTAATTTCCTAGTACGGGTCTCATGATTACCTTTTAATTTCAATCATTATGACTGTAAATATTAGATTCATCAAATTAAGTGGATTACAGGGAAGACATATTGTGAATTTTAGGTTTGGAAGGAATAAATTGAAAGTTTTTCTTTCACCCGTTTTCCATCTACACCAGGACACGTCGTAGCATATATAAGATTTGCATGGAGGTAATGACGAGGTGACAGACCATAATTACATCGTGTCACTTAGCATCCGACAGAATGTCAAGCTACAACACGTGTGAAGTGATTATTTACTAACCACTTTACATCCTTCTCAAACTGTCTTCAACTTTCTGGTGCAATCCAGTGGGTGCATGTATTGTCAGTTCTTTTTCCTTTATTTCAGGCAGATAATATTAACTGGCTAACGGCAGGAAAAATATTCTACAAAGTCTTGTGCTGCCCCAAAAATGCTTTTCCAGAAGAAAACGAAAAATTTTATTTTGGGAGAGGAGGTAGGAGACGGGTATGACATACTTTTTTAATAATTGCCAAAGCGAAAATCGACTGGCTTCATTATGACTGACAGAATGCATTAGTCAGAGACCATTGACTGAACCAAGCATTTCGTTTTAATTGTGTAAGTGCATTATTTATTTATTCATTCAATTTAGTAGCGTAAAGTTGAAAGTTTTCTAAATCGCTGTTTGTTTCGGGCCTAACACGTTAAAAATAATTAAAAGTACCTAACGTGTAGGAGTAAAAGCTACGACTGGGTCAAGATCAAGGCCAAGAAAGATAAGAGTTGTTCCAAATCCTACTTTGCACTAAATAATATTCCTGTATGTACAGTTAAGAAATTAAATAGAACGGAAATCGAAATGGGCTCGGGAAGTGTTAAGTAAATACGAATGTCGTTTGAACTTATATGTCAGACGGCTTGAGCATAAGAAATATTGCTGCCTATTTTGTCAGAACTCCCTTTTACTACTGGCCAAGAATTTTGTTCTTTATTTTTTAAAAGGGGTACTTGGAGGCAAACTTAGGTCAAGAATAGATCCACTGAAAATTATGAAACCAATAATTTAAAACTGAGTGTGTTCATAACTTTAAACCCTACTTACGAAATTAAGTTTCACTGACTAAAAGCTTGGTTACAATGGTTATGTCACAGAATGCTAGGCTGGTAGACCGGTGGACAGATAGACACAATCTATCATCAAGATCATTTATTTGATGACATGCAGCATACGAACATCAGCAGACAAAGTGTTCATCAACTTAGTTCATCAGATGATATCGTGCGTGACGATCAGTCAACTAAATCCACCCAAAACCAAAACTGGTATAGGAGAAGACGCCAAGTTTACAAAAACGGTCGGCCTTTCAAAGTAGTGATATCATTCAACCAGGAAAAGGCTGCCAAGGTTAATCCTATTAGCCAAGTTAATCGCACCTACTAATAATTCGAGGGTTAAATGGAAACTAGAATATTGCTACTAGCGGTAGCAATCTTCAAGTTTTCATTTAATGTTCCAAGTACTATTCGATGCGTTTAACTTGGCTAATAGGATTCACCTTGGCGGCCTTTCCCTGGTTGAATGATATCACTACTTTGAAAGGCCGACCTTTTTTGTAAACTTGGCGGCTTCTCTTATACCAGTTTTGGTTTTGGGTGGATATCACAATTTTCATAGGCCTGTGAATGTACAAAAAATCCCACGGTGTAATTGTCACCTCTACCTTTTTTGTCTGGAACTATTTTATATATATGAATTTTCTTATTCATAATTTTCACATTTGCTATTGCCATTCCGAATAAATTAATAACAAGCATAAGAGTATAGTAATTGCAAGGACCTAATAAGTTCCTATGGTATAAAAGATACCCTGTGTCTTATTGAACCAGTAATGAGAAATTTATTCGGGTCGTAGGGCAGATAATTCATTTTGAATTTGCGTACCCTAAAAAAAAAACTATTTGGATTTGATAGAAAAAAACAACCAAACCTTTGAAACCCTTCAGTGCGTTTTGTTTCCTGATCTTCTTTCCAGCAAAATTGTCTCTTTTATCGTCGTGGGGCAGATAATTCAGTTTGGATTCGTGTACCGTAACAAAAAAACCGACCAAACCTTTGCAATAAACGATACTCCGTTTCTTAGTGAACCATTCCATCTCATTCTGAATTTTAATTGAGGCCACGGCCTACTGCCATGCGCCCCATAAAAACCACCACCACCTATTTGCAACCACATCTTTGAAATCACCTCTTTGCCACAACAATGAATTCTGACAATCATGTACTGAAACGATAAGCGTGTAACACTTAAGCAGGTTATAATCTACTATTGGATGACAATACAAACAATGGTTACAACAATTATTTTGCACTTATGAGCCACTTCAGGGCCACGGGCTTCTAGCTGCAACCCCCATTTTAGAAAAAGGCACTTCCCCATATGACGCCTTACCTGTCTGCCAAAATTTAGATCTGGCAACTTTCCCTAATCAGCTGTAGACGTGTCGTTATACCCTATGAGAATTAACATGGGAGCCTGAGGACTTGTTACTAGTTACTAGTTACCAGTAACACAAATCAACGTTATTGAGGACACTTTCTCTCCATGAAGGACACGTTCCCACATTTTCCTGTTGACGTTTTCTTCGTTACTGGACCCAAGACACCTGATTCAAACGATTTGCAAAGAATTCTACCAGATGGGGAATTTAAACCAGTATGCTGAAATCAGGTATAAGTTGGTTTCAGTTAAAAGACACAGTCTGCTAGTGTAGGCCGCCTTTTTTCATCAACAATCATTTTTTAACAATCGGATCATCTACTATTACTTGGTGGCGACACACTAGCGTGTGTCTAAATTATCAAAACTAGAGTCCGGCCACTGAAAGAATGACTCGGCGTTCGTCGAATAACGCGCTTTTTTGCCAGTAGGATAGGTGCACCTTGCCAACAGCGAGTTCAATCGAGCCCAGACATGGCGTCGAATTTGACTCCGTTAGCGAAGCGCGGTAAAACTTAACACAGTCTAGCTCTGGAGATGTTTAAAACGTCGTCTAGTATTTCGAATCCAGGGTGAGTGAATTTGGCGAGTATAGAACTAACACGCAATCCTGAAAGTGTGCAGTGGCTGCTACTGGAGTGTTGTAACGTTTTGCTAAATTGCTACACGTCTCATGCAAGGCGCCTATAGCTTTTCCGGGCAAGTGATGTAGAGACGCCGGGGGAAAAAAACGGCCGCGTCTATCACCCATTTCGCAGCTCAATTTTTTCGACACGTCAATAAAACGTATTATTGTAGACATGCGTACAAATAAATAACTCCCTATTCTTAAGAAAGTGTCGGCAGAGCAAAGGAATGCTTGGGGTTTGCTGGAAAAAGGATAGCCGTCTTGTTAGAAGTCTTGGTAAATAAAAATAAAAATCCATTGTGCTCTTATTTGTGTTATTTCCCAGCTGCTGATTACACTGTACTGTATTACAAACTAAATTGACAAATTGGCATGAGGATTGGTGGGGGGGGGGGGGCGAAGCGCACCTAGTTTTCCATATTTTTATGGTAGTAATCGGCGCTATACAGCAATTAAAGTAAGGGGCGGTGATAAAGAAAACGCGGGATAACGATGCACCGATTCCTTGTTTCGTGCTACGATTCAAAATGTTTGTCAACAGAGCAAATCATTGAAAGAAGATATGTGCAACACTACAGAGTTAACGTCTGGATATAAGAAATCTCACGAAATGATCGAGAGTGGACAAAACATGTTGATTTACAGCTCCACTTTGTTCTACGTATGTAAACAAACGAGAGGTCAACGAGAGAGTTTGACACTAACACTGTCAATGTATTTGTTTTCCCCGTTTATCTAGGATTTGCACACGTTTCAAGGTAACACGTGTATATTTATTGTAAACTATTTTCAACTCGCCAGGCTTTTGTTATCGAAAGTAATAGAACACTGCCGAAATCACGAGACGGCTACGGTCGATTTAACAGTTGCCGTACGCAGTCCAACAGTTTTTCGTGTTAGGTATAGTATGCTTATTTTAGACATGTGTAGCTCGTCTTATTCTTCATTTGTCTTATTTTATTTAAATTTTACTTATTTAATAAAAAAAATTAAAGGGATATAATTTAATATTTCACTATTATTTTGTTTGTTTGGATTTTGGGCAGCTGAATTTGGATGGCTTGCCTGCGTAACTTGTTGTTGCCTGGCAACCATAGGGGAGGATGAATGATGCTTTAAGCGAGAGCGACGTTTATATTTTCAGTAACGAACCTTGTTTTTAAGTGTATATCGTTTTTAAAAGTACTTCTAGTGGAACAAAAATTTTCTCACTTCACTATGTTATGAGAGGAACCACAAATTATCTTTCTTTACTGCTAAATTTATTTTATGTGTTGACGTAGCCATAACAACGTCTCAAAACGATCCTTCCAATTGAATTCATTGCTAATGCACGGACTACCTCGATCCGATCGTGTACGTAGCGCTGCAAAACCATGGAAGAATCCTTGGTAACGGGTAATGAATGGCCAAGAGTGCACCTTGCATGCACCTAAAACAAGCAAGCGAGGTCACGACTTAAACAATCGATGATAACACCAAGTCATTCTCTTAGTGGCCCTACTATAATATTCCTTGATTTTATGTTGATCTCAATCATAACTTTAGTCACTCCAGTTTTTCTTGTGGTTTATAACGTACTGAGATAGTTGTACATTTGCTGAAATTTAAAGCTAGGTTGGTATCTGCTTCAACATCGACAGGAGAAATGAGGGCAGAAACATTTCGTTGGGTTGACTAAATAGTGTTCTTCAAGTAAATAAGTGATTTCTGGACCTCACGAAAAGCATAGATGAAAAACAAATACTTACTTCTCTCAATGCGACTTCTCTCCCCCATGAAAAATGGACTCTGGGTTTTACAATAAAAGACCTAAGTTTTACTTTCAGAAGAATTTACAAATAAGATATTTGGTGAAAAGTGTAATAAATAACCCACACCACAGTAGCAGAAACCTATGTATGGCTAAGGATGACAAGCACACAAAAGGAAAACACATTAGAACTAATAACCACAACCCATATCGTTCGTTTCGCTCATTCTAATGGCATCGCGCCATGCTTAATGCACTGTAATACAGTTTGGTCAGCTACTGAGCATGACAAAATAGATATACTGGTTTTTAGTACTCAAGGACTCAATCTATACAAACTTCTCGCTATTGCTTACTATTTGCATTACATTCCTTATACAATACCTGCTGTTCAGGTACAGTAAAGGGTTTGTTTTATGTTCAGATGGTTTACAACATCTTTCGGAAATATATACTATATTGCTCGCTCAATCGGCGCACCTCCATTTGACTCCTTTTAAAAACCAACAGGTGTACACTTTCCATGAGGCTAATCAGTTGAAGCCAACCGATGTTCGTGACATTAAGTATTGTGCAAAATATATCGCCGTTTAGGTGTGTTTTATTTAACCAATTTACTTGCTGATAAATATTTCGTGATCAGTAAATATTTGCTGATACTTTGACGTCATGAGCAGAACAATTATCAGAGTAGTTTTTCATCTATTTGGGGATATAAAAATCTAGTCACAGCAATGAAAAGTGGCTTATAAATAGTAGAGTTATTTAATTTTCTTTTCTTTTGTGCTACTAACATCTTCGTAGAGACCTTACTTCCGAACGAGTATGAGTACAAACATGCAAACAAATCGTTCAATTTTAATGATACATAAAGATAGCTGTAATATTAATGAAATACAGGGTTTACAAAAATCCAAAATTCAGCGATTAAAAAGTCATATAAAAGTGCAATATAAAATACTAACGTACAAGTAATAGAAAACAAAGGTGTGAAGCTACAAGCAATGCCTTTACAAATAATATACTACGCATCAAAGACTTTAACTGGTTGCTACAAAAGTAAATAGAAAAGTTGTTAAAGTCAACGCATAATGCTGAATGAATATTTTAGTTAAACGAGTAGGGTTTTGACCTACTAACCACTTAAACATATACTAAGGAAAATTGGAAATTAAGCCAACAGCGAAAATCATACACTAGAAATAACGTAGTTCAGTAAGCCACCTTTATGCTCTTACGTTTCGGCATAAAGGTGGCGTACTCAACTACGTTATTTCTAGTGTATGATTTTCGCTGTTGGCTCAATTTCCAATTTTCCTTAGTATTATTTCCAGCGATTTATGTCTATTTATTTCACTTAAACATATGTTTCACAAACAATTTCAGCCCAGTAATTTGTTTCATTTCCTTTCATAAATGAGGAGTGTTTTATTAGCAACTGTCATTTGTGCGACTTAAAAACATTAACAACAGTTTTTATTAAAATTGATTAATGTTCTTTAGCATAACGGTCGTGGTAATTTCGAAATCGCTTGTTAAGATAGTATAGGACCAATAATCGTTCATGCCATCTAATTAACTACTTTATAATACTGTAAAAACTGTTCATCCGCCGCACAATTCAACTGCCGTAAGCACACAAACTTAACGTAACGTGATAAGTGCAGAATCAGTACTGAGAAATATGATGGCGAAGTTGGATGGCTTTACCATGGAACACTTTTTTTTAAATTTAGGTTGGTAAAAACAATTTGTTTTTACAAAGATATGATTTAAAAAGGCGGCTACGTTCAGTAGATATGGACTGAAGGATCAAAAGGCAACAATTTTATCATGTAGTGTTTCGCCTGGGATGACATACGTGTTATAGTGCCCGAGGCCGATCTTGAGTTCGCCACGGAATGAACACAGATAATCGATTGTACGTTTTTGGTAGCAGAGTGCCTAGTTGATATCGAAGATGGTTACAAAAACAATGGCGGCCATCGACTAAAGACGCCCCCTCCAGGAAGATGTAGCCGCTTATAAACTACTTGCAGGACTCAAGATACGCCGTGCACACAATAGTTTGGAGCTACAACGCGCATCACTATCATCAGAACTAAAAAAAATCAACGTTACAAATAGCAAACAAAACCTTTGTTAATATACAGGAACTCAAAATAAAGGCTGCCATCTTATAGAAGCTGTGTGACGTCATTTGCTAGAGTCCACAATACGACGGGGAGAGGGGTGGATCTTCGTAGCAAGAGTACCCAATTTTTTCCAATTGTTGTTCTCGGTGACACGGTAATTAATAATAACTGCATGATTCTTGATGATCTTATATTTTTCTAATTGATGTCTTACTATACGAGATTTATGCAACATATACTTCAGAAAAGAGGCGTAAGTGTGCAGTTTCAATGCAGTGCTTGGCTATGGAGTTGGTTTTACTGTTGGAATTCACTTCTGTGGTGGTATTTTGAAATTATTTCCTGTATGGGGAATGAGGTTTAATGGAGCGTTGACAGCTATACGGTCAAAGCTGAAGTGACGAAGTAACATCTAATGCATGCAGTGCAGGAGTCCCATAAACAACGTTGGTGATACTGAAACGATCAAAGATGGGGTCTGTTTGTAGTTGGTGCTAGATGTCACCTAGATGTTTATACTTAGGGGTGCAGGTCTTGATGTTCAACTCGGATAAAATATTGGTGGCAGAGTCATGAAGCCCTTTTACATGCAGGGGGTAACGGAAGGAAAGACTATACCACGAGCCACTGCTGTTTACCGTGACGTCATCATAAGTTAGCCAATGACGAACGATAATAGCGGATCTTTGCCCGTCTGAGTGGACTAGCCCAGTAGTGTGATACGCACGTCACGGCAAACAGCCGTGGCACTTGGTATAATAGAAGCTGAATTTGTTGGGTAGAAGCCAAAAAAAAGGGAATTGACGGTTGGTAGGACTGACTGCAAAATAAGAATTGGATTCAGTCGAAGGGGTTAACTGAGTAAAGAGTGTTGGGGAATGGCAGCAGTGGAGTACACGCATAGGACAGAGTCTCCGTTGAACCCGCCAGTAAAATTTTTCATTTACATTACATTAAACCCACCCAGACAAAACAGGACAATTCCCTTCATTTCTCATCAGCTTCTTCATATGAAAATGGTCACTCTTAAAGAGTGAACTGAGACGTTCTGCCAACAGTGCCGTATTCACCATCGTTCAGAGCAAGTTTACGACATTAACTAAAGTTTTCAAAAACGGATGCCCAGCTGGATTGCTTAGCAAGTTTGTGACCCATTCCTCCTTTGCGACCCGTCTCTCGACAGGAAAGCCTTTCTTGTCGTTGCGGTGTAGAAAACTCTCTCTGCACTTCACCATGAACTTGCGTCGTATCACAGCCACCTACAGTAAAGGCCGGATCAGATAAAGGCAAATCAGGCGCCTAAAATCAACCATTGACATAAAAGGAAGCGCAAGTTTGCTAGGTGCTGCTATCTCTACACCAAGCGGCGAAATTTCAAACTAACCGACGAGTAGACCCCTCAACCGATCAATTTTAAGTTATTCGACTGGCTAATGAAAATATTCGGCGAATTTTCAACTAGCTGATCTTAGCCGACTATTTTTTCGGCCGCTATCAGCTTGAGACAATTTCGGCGGCTATCGTCTTAGCCTACACGAATTTTGGCATTTCCTACATTAAAATGAGAGCAATATAATATTTCTTTAAGCTAAAGCGTTTGTTACGCATGTAAATTTGAGTTTTATGCCACATTAAGTCTTAGTACGTAAACACAATTTTTAACACAACAAATGAAATGTGCTGTAAATTATAGGTTATATTGGCAAAGGAAATAAATTCAAATGACACCATTAAATGTAACGTTAAAATTAACATATTTTTTAGTTTTCTGCAAACTTGAGTTAACTTCATTATACGTAATCTGCATCCTCAAAAACGTACCATGTTCGTGTGCGCACAGTGACTCCTCTTGAACTAAAGCACCTACAAAGATAAGACTAGTGCCTATATAAAAGATAATTAATTTACGCTTCGGATTACCTATTTTGCTTGCAGCAATTTGATTTTTTTGACCCTCAAATATGCGGAAATGCCTCTAAAAATTTCTCATGATGTCAAACTTCGATCAGGCCAACTATTCAGGCAAACTTTGTTGGTAAAAGAAAACCCTAAAAAGACGACATGGCTAGCCTAACAAAAATGCGGCGAATATGCGGCTGACGTACTTCCGGCGGCGATTTCGGCTATCGGCGGCGGCTGAGGGGTCTACCGACGAGGGTTCCAAATTCTGCCAACAGATGAGACCACTTGGCAAACTTGTCGCGTCAGTATTTGTTGCACCTTCTAGCGGAGCATTGTAGAAAGCAAAGCTGATCCGGCCTTTACTGTAGGTGGCTGTGGTCGTATTTGCGAATGATTGCTACTTGGGTGGCGCCCTTTGACCTGAGTATACAACTTAGCCAAAGGTCCAATTCAAATGGAGCATTCGTCAAATCGCCATCAGTCATATTGGGAGACTACCGGTTTTGTTTACCCAAGGATGGCTGAGTATGGATTTACTGCTACTTCCCAAGGGTGGCACCATTACCTAAATGCACTTGCACTCTTGTATCCTTCCAAAACGCTGACACTCTGAAATATATTTAAAGGGTATACTTGTATCTACACTGATGGGTTCAAGACTGATTCAACAATCAGCTGTGCTTGAATTTATGAACCCGTCGTGTGCATCTTTAGGTTTCGGGCCATGTTTGCTGTGTTCCCTTCAGAACTGCATGCTATAGGTCGAGCCCTCATCTTTGCTGAAAGTTCTCCTTCAAGCTAAACTTCTGGGTCAACGGCAAAATGAATAGAGTCCGGTTACAGGCAACGAGCTGCGTGCAGTTAAGCCAGATATTGCAGTCTGGTGCTCTTCTTCACTTTCTTGGTCGTTGGGAAGAAGTGGTTGTGGCCCAATCTCCTGATGGGCCACACTTGCTTGACGCTCGGTAAATTGCTCCGTGGTTGTGTTGAGCCTGTATGCATCTCGTACTTTGTTCCGCTTACTATTGTGCGATTCTTCGTGGAGTGTCAGTTGGCATTACAGGCATCCTGCGTATCCTTCAGAATATGCGAAATGCTGGCAGAATCCTTGAGAGGTAATCAGGGTAGTCTTGTAAAGGCTATCAGGTTCTTGAAGGACGTTAGGGTCTACAGCCTACTTTATTCTTTGTTTTAGTTTCTTTCATCTCTTCTAAAACCTGATATTTACGAACGAAAACGTTTCTTGGAGGTTAACACCAACAAACAGGACCATAGTTTTTTAAAACACTCCTTTAGTAATGTTTTTATAAACTTTATGACATTATTAAATATTTGTTTTACTTTTAAATTTCTGAAATACTCGCACACATTCAGTTTTTAATTGCAGTTGCATGACATTGATGCATGCTTTTAATTGTGAGTTAAAACTGCTTGAAATGAAAAATACAAATATTAGCAGCTGTGGTGAATGGAGAGTCTAAAGTTTGGAGTCTTGGTATTCGTGAATGTAATGACTTTAAATTAGCGACTTCCATAATACCCCCAGTAAAAGAAGTTAAACACAAGAAACGTGACTGGAAAGGCAACTCTGGAAACATAGTCGATGTGGCAAATTTTCGTTACGGCCTGGGGCGTTGGGTTCGCCTTAATTTCACTGACAACCTGAAAAAATATAAACTAGTTTAATAACCCCCAAGTTTAATAACTACATAATGCAAACCTATTGTATACAATATAAAATACGTAATAAATAGGACAGAAAGCCAAATGGGCTGGAAATGTGATTAGTACATACAAATGCAGACCTATTTACGTTGCCTTTTGGACTTAAATGTCAGACTGCCTGAGCGGGAATTGGACCCACGACCTTTGAGGCCAAAAGCCGGATTCCTACCATTCAGCCATACTGACATGCCCGTATCAGTATGGCTGAGCGGTAGGACTCTGGCCAACACTCAGGCAGTCTGACATTTAAGTCCAAAACGCAACGTAAATAGGCCTGCATCTGTATATATTAAAAACGTAAATTCCTTTCTTGTATGCCTATAAAGCACGCAAATACCTTATGTAAGCTTTTGCTATGATTGCTAATATTAAAAAAAATTTAAAAATCTATATCTCAGACTGTATTTTTGATAGTGATATAGAAATTTTGGGTAGTCAAGTGGCATCCTTTCATGCCATAAATTTAAACTAAAATTAGGTTTAAAGGAGGTAAACTGATTTCTGATTTAGTTCATTCCTTGCTGACGTTTCTTCTTTTTTTTCACACTAAACTAAAAACTAAGCTGCCGATAGTTTCCAGCCTAACACCAGTTGTTAGAAAAAGAGAGTTGTTTGATCGAGGATAGTGTCTTTCCACGTGGTCAGTTGTGTGTCTGAGATGCAAAACGTGTGAGGTATTGATTGGTATTTATATTCATAAAGTCATTGCTAGGTACTGTTAAAAGCATTACTGGAGTGAAACAAAGCACTGTCTCTGGACCTGAAAGAACAAAGTGTCCTTAACGCATTCTATCAACTCACCGGTGCTGACTAAATTGCTGTCAATTATATAAAGGAAAGAGGAAAACAGGCCATACAGTGAAAATCATACACTAGAGGAAATGAAAAATAGTAAGCCAACTTTATGCACTTTCGTTTCTTCCGAGTGCCATGATACGAGCTGGCACCAGCTGTGACAGAAGAGTGACTCTTTCCTAAATCACTCTGAAATTAAAGGGTAACGCGATTTTGAATTGTTTATTACCATGAATTGTGATTTATTATTTCTGTTGAAGCAACACCCCGCCTGCCTTATAACATTCCGCCTGCCCTATAACAGCATCCGCGCATGTTAATATCGCCAAGGTCAACTGAGGTAGTAGCTGCATTCCTCACAGTGAAGAATGCAGCTACTGTCTCAGTTGGCATTGCGTCTAATAGACGAACTAGCACGTACCATTAAGTGTATCGTCACAAACCGGAATCATTCACGCATTTTAACATCACAATTTATAATTTTCTGGCCTAGTGTCTTATAACTTTGCTTCGGCGATCTATTGGAATAATTAATTTCAATTTTGACCGCATCAGTCTTTTAGATTTTTGATCTCATGGTATTTATTAGCAAATTAGTATATGCACACACAGAGATGAAACGTCATGGCTATTGTAAGCGCGCAAAGGATCATATACCTAAGTGCGGGATGTACTTAAATAAAGTTTCCCAATATTCAACAGAAAATCTTCTAGATACCACATTTTAAAATGGATTTTTACCAAGGGGTTGACTAACGGTAAGGAAATAGACCTTTGGGGGCCGTACTAGATGAGGAGGATCGAGAAAAATGGCATTGGGAAAAATATCCTTTTAAACACAAAAGGAAAAATCAAGCACTGTTGTGTGTAGAGTCTCACAGAATTAAAAATAAAAGGTTGTTACTGTAAGATAAAAATGTAAATTGCTTTAAGATGTTTTAGGTTTGCGATAGTTAACATACGCTTTTGAGCTAACTAAGGTATTTAATATTACGGGCACTTCAGACGTAGAAAAATTTAAATAATTGAGATATACGAGATTTGAGACGATTGAGATACGACTTTTAAGCCTTTTGATGGATGCAAAATTGGGCTAACTAAGATGAGCACGAATTGAGAAGTAAGAAGTTTCAAGCAGTGCCTTGCCTGACTTGAGATATTGAATTACATTAAACTTGAGCTAATTGAGATATAAGAAATTTGCAATATTTGGGATGTGGGCGAGTTAATCTATTTCAGACATACGAAGTATACAATATATCAGATGAATTAGTTCGATTTTCTATCACTTTCCAACACTTACGATCGTTTCTACATCAAACTGGAAAAATAAAGACACTTTCCAGCTATTTTAGCATGTGTTATACCATCTGTTATAGCACAACAAATCAGCGTTTTATTTTTTTCCACATCCTTACATCCTTACATCCTTAACTCCTTCTTTCTACATCCTTTTCTACATCCTACATCCTTTCTACATCCTAAAACTCGCGGCCATTCCCTTAAATTGAGCATGCCCATTCCACGGACGGACTGCAGAAAGTTTTTCTGTGCGTCTCGGGTAATAGGACCTTGGAATTCTCTTCCAGAAGTTTTTGTCAATTCGTCCTCAGTTAGTGAATTTAAGCGTCGCTTGGATGAACATCCACTTGAAAAGTTTTTAAAAAGAAATTACCAAACTTAAACATTTCCCCTTTCCCCCTGTTTCTTTCCTGCATGATTGGTGTCAGTGGCCCCAACCCTTCCGTTCTCCTGGCCATTATAGGTCAAATTCTTATTTATTTATTTATTTATTAATTTGTAAACTACCCAATTTCTCAGACGATGAACATGAGAGCTACTAACTGAAAAAAAAATTCGAAGTTCATCCATAACAATTATTGACTGGATTACAATAAGAAAAAAGGAAGTAGTGATCCAAGATCGTCAACAACCAGAACGGGTGGAAGTTAAAATAATGTTAGGAATGTTTCAGAAAAGATTACAGCTTTTTGTCTTACAGGTGTAAAAAAAATACAAGCTAAATTACCACAATGTGGCAACTATCTAAATTATGATCTAAATAATCGGATACTAATTTAGTATTTTTTACGTTATCCTGGTATAATGATTAAATATCAGGAAACGCACTATTTTTTTTTTATAAAAGCCATAAAGTTCAAAAAATATAATTAACAAGGCAATATTCCATATATAAAAAACTCTCTCCGGAAGAGTTTAAAGATAAAATATATCCAACTAGTACACAAGTAAAACAATAAACAATTAAAAAATAAATATTTTTCTTACTTGTGCACTAGTTGAATAAATTTTATCTTTAAATTCTTGATTCTAGATTGCAACAGTTTTTAAGCATAAAATTTAAAGCTTCAAGCTTAAGCAAGCATACAATAAAATAAAAAATACAATAAAACACAAGACCTAATTGAAAAAAAATTATCAATACACTCAGTTTCACGTTTAAGTGGAGCGAAATATTGTATATCTGTGCAAAATACAGATTTGTGTTTTACATTTCATGATAATTAAGTTTATACATATTTAATAATTTTCTTTTTGGAAACTTTCCATAACTAGAGGCCGGAACATTAAGTCAGGTGAATAACGATACGTACGGCAGTACTACAGATTTTATTTTGCATGCAATGTGATTTTTTTCTCTTGGGTTTAAATATTGTAATTAGCTTGAAAGACAAATACTTACGAAAACACGATCGGTTCTTTTAGGAGTGTTATCCGATTTCTTTTCTCGTTGTAAGCAATAACTGATCGCAAATACCACAAGAGATGAAAAAACCATGAACATGCACGTTATGAACCAGACATCAATTGCTTTGAGGTAAGAAACTGCTGGCAAATTCTTTTGGGCATTTGAGAATTGGGCGGTCAGTGTTAACAGTGAAGTCAAACCAAGAGCCACCCTCGGTGCTGCTAAACTAACATCCAGCCAGAACGATATCCAAGATAGCATAACAATCAGTATGCATGGTGCGTATGTCAACATTAAATGGTAGGCCATTTGGCGGTGAAATGTCATTCTGTATTCAACACAGGAAGCATCTAAGGAAAAGAATTTTAAAAATTATACTCTTAAAATTAATTAGAAAAATCGTTTAACACTACACAAAGTTTTTAACGAGCTGTAACATTCACGGTTTAAGCGTAATACAACATTTTATTGGCAATTTGTTTTGTATGTAGACTAAAAGTGTTGTTTTCTTAAAGAAAAAAAAACTGAGGTCTAATAAGATTAATAGAATACTAAAATACAGTGCTGTTTAAAATGAAATTATTTTGCTAATTATTTTTGTAAAACAGTCATCTACAAAAATTATATCCCAAATTGCGCCGACAGCAGCAATTGGATAACACAATGAAAACTTTCGATTTGGATATTGATAAGTAAAGTAATGATGAATTTGTTTTGATATGCATCGAAATCTAGATATTAGGTTACACTGAGATGTTTCGACACATACATGAAATTACGTTACAATTTCTCCACAAACACTTATATTCTAGCTCGATGTACTTCTTGGAAAGAATTCCGCATTAAAAGCTGATCCTGCCTGCAGAATTACTCAAGGAGGGGTACGCAAACGCATTGTGGATCATGAATGATATCTTCAGTTCATTTTAATGCTGACTTCGTTTCGAGGGTTTTGGTGAGCTATATTCTGGAGTTTGTTGAGACTTACTTGAAGCAGTGGTACACATTGTGGATAATGTATTATAAATTTCAGTTCATTTTAATGGTTTATTCGTTTCAAAGGACACAATGGGCTAAAGTTTCGGGTTTTTCTGAGACTTACTTCAGGTAGCAGTATTGATTGAGGAAAATGAATGATAAGTCCACGTTGTCTTCGTTTTGAGGGGCACGACGAGATAGATTGTTGGGTTTTCCTGAGACTTACTTCAATCAGTGGCACACATTGTGCATATTGAACGATAAGTTGCGTTCATTTCAATGCAGACTTCGTTTCGAGGGGCATGGTGAGCAAGATTTTTGCGTTTTGCTGAGAATTACTTCAAGCAGTGGTACATATTGTGGATAATGAATGTTAAGTTCAATTCGTTTTAATGCTTACTTCGTTACGAGGGTCATGATCCGCTAAAATTTAGGTTTTGAGTCTTATTACATGTAGTAATACACACTATGTAAAATAATTGACAGGTTCATCCATTTTAATATTGATTTCGTTTCGAGAAGCGCGTGGAGCTAGATTTTAGAATATGTGCTGAAAATTGTTAGGCCATTTCATGTAGTTATTGTGCTTTTTGTATCAATTGGGATAACATTAAATAGCCCACATAGCAAAAACCCTTTTGTTGTGACATTGTGGTTTTCGGAGTGATTGCTGTTGGCAGAATTTTGTATTTTAATTTGCGACCCCACGTGGAAAAGTGTGAACCCAATCCTGGGTAATAATATTGATATGAATATTTTCTATCATCTAAGAATTTTGCAATACTAGCACTGTCTTAATTGCTAAAACTTCCTTAAACTTTGACTTGGGAAAATCACATAGATCTCGTTCTTACATTTCAAATAGTGCAGTAAACGTCCTAATTGACGTTAACCCAAATTTCTGCTTCTGATTTGAAACTTCTTAGCAACCATTTTAAGTAGTGCGTGAGGCGTATATTTTACAGTAAAAGTGTAGTACTAGTATGAAACACTCTTCCATTTTACATTGCAGCTGCCACCAGTTAAACATTTTCAAGGCTCAGATAGATTTCTTAAAAACTATGCCCCAGTTTTCCTTCTTCTTTTCTCAGGGATGGAGGAAGGAAAACGTAGGATGTTCAAGTACCGCGTTCCACAATTATCTTAGACATTTATGCTATCATTTACATCGAATTGTGTATATTTTTAAACCAATGAGTAATTAAATACTGTACGTTCTCAGCAACAATATTTCTACAAGTCTCTCTGACTAAAATGTCACTTTATTATGACTGGTTTCGATAATTTTCTAACCTCTGTCTTGAAACGTCGCTTTAATTTATTTAATGCAACACTGTAAGCGGCCTGGTAAACCAACAAAAATTGATGATTTTTAATTGAAATAATCAAATGTACAATTGAGAAAATTGCATTTGTTTAAGTGCTGTTACCAATCATATATTTAAAACGTAAAACACAACAGTACTTAAACAGCTGCAATTTTCTCAATTGTACATTTGATTATTTTAATTAAAAATTATCAATTTTTATCCGTGTACATTTTAACAAATAAAGTAAAACTTCAATCGTATAACACCCTTTTTTACGGCATACTTGGAATTTTTGCGTGTAATAAAAAATATGTTTCATTGCCAAATATTCGCTATAGTTTTCTTGGGGGTCGTGGAAAGAGGGCAAGTGCATCGAGCGCAGTGTGCATTGAGTGCATGGTTAGAATAAACATTACAATGGGTGCCAATCTGGAATTTCATTCTTCATATATTCCTGCTGTTCTGATTGAACGTGCTGTAGAATGTTTATTATTACCGTGTGAAACTCGCCCCTCCCCACAGTTCAGACCGCTTACTGCCAGAGGCGCCAGTGCCTGATGCATACTGGAGCACAAGCAATTGTCGTATGATCGAGCACAAGATACCAGAAAGAACCATACTGGTATCGTGTCCTCGATCATACGATATTTGGTTGCGCTCTTGGAACATGTGCGCTCATACCACAGAACCTTTTCAAGAATAAACATTTAAACAGAGTTAACAGATCACTTGCTTCAATGAGAGATGGATACAGGGTGTTCCTAAAAGGAAGGGTATGGACTCGCGAATGGGAACAGTCGAGATGCTGAATGCCTCTATCATGAAGCTTTCCCGAATCGGTAGGTGCCAAATAGGCAGACCTTTGTAGCCGTTGACTGTCACCTTCAAGAGACTGAAAGATACGAACCTGTTACTGAGGAAGGGAAAGAGCCATCAGAACGCCTGCTGTACAGCAACGAATCCTGGATCGGGAAGAGGGAACTCCTGGAACCAGTGCGAGAGAAATTGGAACTATGGAAGGTGTGTCACATACGACTGTCTGGAAGGTTCTGCATGAACAGTTGTTGTGGCCGTACCACCTCCAGCATGTTCAGGAGTTTTCACCGCCCTATTCAGGTGCTATCCAGCACGAATGGCATTTTACCAGAGGTTTATGCAGCGATGTGCTAAAGACCCTATGTCCATTTCGTCAGTTCTGTTCACTGATGAAGCAAGCTTTACCAGTGATGGCAGCATTAATTTCCATAATAATTACTTGTGGGCAGAGGAAAATCCTCGTGGCATTGTTCCAGGTCGACACCAACACAGATTTAGTCTGATCGTGTGGGCGGGCATTGTTGGTGAATTAAATAATAGGTCTCTATGTGTTGGCACCACGTCTGCAAGGTGAAACCTATGAACGGTATCTCGAACACGAGTTGCCTACCTTACTGCAGGATGTTCCATTGGGTATCAGACAACGAATGTGGTTCATTCATGACGATGCTGCACCTCATTTTAGCGTCCTAGCATGACTATTTCTAAATCGTGCCTACCTAGCTCGATGGATTAGTCGAGGTAGACCGCATGCATGGTCCCTACGTTCGTCAGATCTGAATCCACTTGACTTTTACTTGTGGGGGCACCTAAAGTCACTTGTGTTTTCAGTTCCAGTCGACAACGAGGAAGCCCTTCGGCAGAGGTTTGTCGTTTTTAGCCGTACGAACCGAAATACACCCGGTATCTTTGAATGCTTTCGTCAGTCAATAGCAAGACGTACTCTCTCCTGTGTTGGATCGCATGGTGGACACATAGATCACCTTTTTTAGTCACAAAAGGCGCAAATTTCTCTCTTCTAAACAGAAGACGATACCAGATTGGAGATTTTGGTGCTTTGCATGGTGACCAGCGTTTGTTTCAGTAAAACTACTAAAGAGGCCCCTTCACCCCCAACTTGTCCCACTTCCGCCATTACTGCCCGATCCGCAAAGTTTACGACCTACATTATGAAGTTTGCAAGATGGATACGTCAATTGTAGTTGTCTGGACAAATTAGGTGGCAAGTTACGGAAAACTTCAACGTTTTACTCCTAACTATGAGGGCTGTAACGGAAAAATGATGCATTTCCGGACCCATGTTTGTAGGACTTTTTAATCTTACTTTTGATCATAGACTACACCCTGAAAGTTTGACCAGACCTTTAGGTACACCCTGTATAAACCACGACCCAAACTGATGTTAAGGAAGAAAGTGTATGAAAAAATATGTGCAAGGTGGGGCCGCAAGTTATACTGTTGATAGTTACCCAAATGTTGTAATTAGCCAATTTCATTCTAGGGGATGTCATTTTCAACAGTTATACCCGCTGTGAACAAAACTGATGTGAGAGCGTTGCTCTTTATAAGGCTACAATATCTTCTAACCTGACTCTCTGATGCTCCGGTGAACAGAACTCAGAGAATTTCACCATCAGTGACATCAAAAGGAAATTGTTTACCGCATTTTTAGCCTTGGTCTACCAAATCATTTGACTTGGCTTTCTGCCACCTTAACTTAAATCATGTTTTAATTTTCTGTGGTGACTTTAACTTCCCTACCATCAAATGACTGCAGCACTCTGCCGGTGAAACCTCGGCTCACTCTTCTTATGAATTCTAGAGCCATCCTGCAAGCCATCTACCTTACCCAACATGTTTGGAAACCACTCAATGTCACTTTTGACTCAATTAGTGGTTCCTTCACATTAATACGTGCAACTGCATTGAAGCTTGTACAATTCCCGACAATTTCTTCCTTGGCAAGAGTGGTCATGCAAACTTCGTTGGCTATTGAATCCTATCCTAAATTCACAAATTGGTCTCACCACAATTTTCCTCAAGCTGACTACGTTTTGATCTGCGACATCATCTCTATCATTGACAGGGAAGACTTGATGACTAATCTGTAAGCCAACTCTGAACTCATGGCATCCCTAGAACTTCTTCAACTCTATACCGACTACTTCTAAAAAGTGAACTACAAACCATAGGCCAACCCAGTAGCCACAAAGCCCTGAAGAAGTATTAGCCGCTTAAAAATCTTATATTCATTGCTTCAGAAAATATAAAGCGTAATCTTACATGTATAAAATTCGACAAAATACGATAACGGATACTCCAGGTATTTTTCTTTTCCTATCGAAAAATGTAATAAAACACGAGTATGGTGTAAAGTCAATGTCAATATTACGCCTTGAACGTTACATCTATCTCGTTTGAGTTGATACATTTTGAGTTTAATCACGCACCACGATCTTGGGTTGCTAAACCACTTCCAGGAAAAGACACACCTGGTATCTCAGGGTTGAAAGACCCTTTTTTGATTGGCAGTAATTATACGTGAAGACTGATTGAAACCAGAATCGACCAGTAGAGCATGGGATGAACAATACGCAAGTGAGTATGGTATTATCAACTGGTAATATCACTAAATTCGATCTACCTTATGAATTCGTGGATTCATTAGTCAACTTAAACGATCGACATGCGCCTACATTCCGTTACTGAAGTGCGCATATGACACATGTTTAGTGTACAATTTTGCATTGCATACAACATTCCGTTCCAGCTAATTTTAGTTCACATGGAACATTCATTTGAACTCTGTGAGAAATAGTCCATGATAGTAACATCTCGCAATAAGGTGTCTGTGGGAACTTACAGGAAAGGATTATTACAATTGAAAGCTTACATTGACTGGAACTGTCTTGTAGACTTGAACAAGGGCCTGATGACATATTGTTGATAATGAACTGTGGAACGGTCATCACTCTCATGAAACTATACTCTTCTGTGTTATCAACCAATTGCATAGTATTTGAAAATGCTCCATCTTAAATAGAAATTAGGTTAACTACATGTTACGAATTAATAAAATAGACAGCAAAGTAAAGAGAATATTAACATTACATCAAATCTGGAAATAGGTTAAAAATTAGAAAGCTCTGGCAGTGTTCTTTATTTCTTCTGAATGAATCTTTAATAATATCACACTTACCATTCACCTCCATGAATCACTGTAATGCACAATTTTATACATAGCTATAAGCAACCGGAAAAAAATCTCCTGTCGAAATATAAATTTAGATAACAAAAACAGGCTTTTAATGGAGGCCAGGTTTTACTAGTCAGCACAGACCTTCTTATGCTTATTGAACTTGTTTTCAATGAACTTTTATATTATTATTATTATTATTAACGTGAGGAATAAAAAAATTGCAGAAAGGCCGAAAAAAATGAGGAACAAACTATCTGTGTCTACTCCACGAAGTAGTACCCATGGTTGATTGTTACAAACTAGGAATACATCTTGAATTTTTGCGAACATTGATTGTTGTAAGTGGAGGATAAGTTACTTAACCTACACTTTTAAACAATGACACTTAAACAATGAGTTTTGTCTCTTTTCTAAAGACAGCAGTTTTTAGGTATAGAATTAGAAATAAAAACGAATTCGTTTTATGTTTAAAGTACGTTTAACCAACCATATGACAAAAAAAATAGGAAAGAAACTTGAATAGTTGCTGTAGTGTTTAGTTCACGTGAAACCACATTGCTGCATTTTGCAATTTCAAAATTTAAGTTGCACTTGTGCCCATGAACAAGGAAAGGAACACGACTAAGTATTCCCTTTGCCGTAGTGTTTGGTCCATGTAAAAACCTTACATTTTTTAACAATGACTTTTTGGTTTATAATGTGATATCAGACATTTTTTTACGACAAAAGTATTTTATTTAAAAATTAATAAAAATGCAAGTTACTTAGCCTTCCCTTTGCTGTAGTGTTTAGTCCACGTGAAATCTTACTACGCTTTTTATTAATGACTTTTGGTTTCTAACGTGATATGATTTCTTTAAGACGGAAGTATTTACCTTAAAAAATGTAATATAAATTTTGGCTACTAAGCCTTCCTTTTGCCGTAATGTTTAGTCAGCGTGAAACCTTACTACACTTATTAACACGACTTTTAGGTTTTCAATGTGATGTCACACATTTTTTTTATAACGGAAGTTTTAAGTTAGTAAGCCTTCATTTTGCAGTAGTGTTTAGTTTACATGAAACCTTACTACACTTTTTAACAAACAAAGACTTTTTGATTTTTACGTGATATTAGACACATTTTTTTGCGACGAAAGTGCTTAATTAAAAAAGTAATATAAATGTAAGTTACTAAGCTTTCCCTTTGCTGTTGTGTTTAGTCCATGAGAAACCTGTCTGCTGCATTCAACTATTGCAAAATTTATTTTTACCCCCGTGTGAGACAAAGTAAAAAAAGTTTCAATGTAAAAACAAACACGCAACTAACACGCAAATAACAAGTATGTCAGAAACCATCAGCTGGCAAGAGATTAGTAAAAACTGATATAAGAAACTGAAGTGGACCGCCAATGATGAATCCTTCTAACACGGGCATCCTGTACTGCTGGTCAAGTCCTTCAGGTCGTGACAGAGACGAGCAATCCTTACGGGAATCGGCAGTCAGTCACTAAAACATGGGCAATCTTCTAGATTGAATGGCTGTTGGAACAGAGTTGGTTTCAGAGTTGGCTGGGAATGAAAGGTCTTAGCATGAAAATGGAAGTAAAACATGATTTTTTTTCACTCATTTTGTAATGAGAAAATATTTATTCTTTTTATTATATGGAAAAAATGTTCGGAAAAAAACCCTGAAAAAAAACTACTAAAAATTAATAGTTTGTTTCGATGAAAAGTTCTAGTACTTGGCGTAATAACGTTTTCTATTCAAGAAGAGAAGCATTTACCATCTTCCCTTTTCCTTTTTCGTACTACATTTTCTACTAAAAATATATTTGCAACTAAAGTTTTTCAAACTTTCGGCTAAAAAATGCCCAGCACTTTTGCCATCCGATGCATGATTGCTTTAAAATGCAAGTGACCAGATTTGTTTTCTGCACTTTGCTAATCATGAAGACTTTTTTGTGAATTCTGCAATCTTGAAATTCGGAAACTCCTTATCGAAAATTTCCTTCCTTTTTAAAAAAATCTGACTAGACGTCCTGCGAAAAATGTATGTTTACTCATTAGTAATTTCGAACTATTTTGTATCAACATTCGTGTTTTCAGCATTCTGTTAAAACTTTGGATCACGCACACAAACTTTCGATCACGCACGCTTTCTACTCAAATTCCGTAGACCACTGCACTGTGACTGAGGTTGGCGCTAATGACCAAGTTGTCGACGCGCCATTAAGCCTCAATCCCCCCCCCCGTAGACCACGTGTTGATTTTATAACACTTTACGAGCAATAAAAATTCTTTACCTAAATCGACTTGTAAATTTTGTTAGGCGGCATTCGCACAGCTTTTTTTTTAAGATGATGTAATATTGATAAAGTTTTAAATTTAATGGTAACTGCCCATGCGAACTTAGGTAAACATTAATGCAAGTAGTAGGAAGTTACATTTTTTTTTAAAACTAACAAACGCCAAAGAAAAAATTCCTTGTCTTTCTGCATACTGTTGCCCACTTAACAGAACGTCGTTGTCAAAATTTTCACGGGTTTATTCATATGGTTAGTTCATCATTTTTAATGTTGTATTCCAATCCAAATATATGATCGGACTCTTTTTGGATTTTCGAAAAATTTGAGAGAAATTTTTGGCCATTTGACCAATAAATTTACCCTGTAATAATTAAGGATCCGAGAGTAACAAAGTATGAAATTTCTAGAATTTAAACATACCAGAGAGCCTGTGACTGAGGTTGGCGCTAATGACCAAGTTGTCGACGCGCCATTAAGCCTCAATTCCCCCCCCCCCCCCCCGTGATCAGCATGTTTTAATAGCTGGAACTTCAAAAAACTTTGGTTCCGTAACCATTTTTAGCTAGCAGTTTAATCTCGTCTTTCATTAAAAGAAACGGTAGAAACCAATGTGTATTTCATGTAACTTTTCAGTGAAATAAAGAATATTTTGGTTTTTGGCAAGTTTTACTTCGTACATTTCCCAATGTAATAAAAAGAATTAATATTGTCCTATTCCAGAATGGTAAAAAAAATCATGTTTTACCTACTTACCGTTACGAGACCTTACCTTTCAGATGTATGACAAGATTTAGATTAGGGGTTTGAATAACATCTCTGTAATGTGTGGTGCAGTGGCGACCCGGACCACTGCACTGTGACTGAGGTTGGCGCTAATGACCAAGTTGTCGACGCGCCATTAAGCCTCAATCCCCCCCCCTTACCTTTCCAGCACCAGCTATGGAACCACCTCCATTCCCAACACCAGTTCAATCAGCAAGAATGCACCAGTTTCAGTGACTGACTACCCGATTCCCTCACACATTGCTCAGCTGTGTCACAATTGGAAAGGCTTTGTCAGTGCCAGTACGAGATTCCCATGACTGATGGGTTCGTGGTTGGCGATTGCTTTGAATTCTTCGGCTGTTGTGTGGTGCATTTAGCCTGTTGGTCTTGCATTGGACTCAAACAGATGGCCAACTTCAAGTCACGCTTATGCTTAGGAGTAAATTTTATTGAAAACACAACCGCAATACAGGTATGTATATTTACCTCAAAACCATAATTATATTTTCACCGATTTGAAAAAAAACGGGTTGTGGGGAAGATGAAAGATAAGATGAAAGACCGCAAGCCTATTATAGAGTTTGTCGGGTTGAGGTCGAATATGTGTGCCATAAACACTCAGGTTAACCTACTGCTACAAAGCAAATGGAATACAGGGGTATCGTTCATTAAAAAAACACCTATACGTGTACAGCAATTATTACATGTACATACTGACAATGACAAAACTTAACCCAAGGGTACCTGGGCCAACCTTTCTAGCCTCAACACGAACTTATTACACTTCGTGTTTGAAAATCTCTTCTCTTGCCGAATCACAATGAATGACATATACTAGACATTGGGGGACCACTAGTTGTTAGCCACTATCAATTGGGTGGTTGGGGAGTAGTATGATGACTATGTATACGATTCAGAAGTGGACATTATGAGTGATGAGGCTATCAACTATATTAGAAAAAAACCCGAAACCATTCAAGGTCTACGTAACCTACAAAACTAAACTAGTAGGTCAGTGTAACCTACCAAAAAATATTAACTTAAAATTTACTTAAGATTGGTACATTGACGTCTTTTTTTTCACTATTTCTAGTGCAAACCTAACCAGTGATATCACAAATTCTACTTAGATATGAACATTCAGGTCCTGCATACTATTATCCATCAGGTCATGTGACCTATGATGTCACCCCACGATCCATCTTGAATTCCGCACAATTCCTTCCCAATGTAAATTTGCTTCAGATCAATGAATTTGCACCCCCACCATTCATATTGATCACTACCTCGACAGCTGCTATACGACATCACCATTCAGATAAAAACTTCATTCACGGAATCATTCAAGTCGTGTAGGCTAACAAAATCAACATTCACTTATCAAAAGCACTGCGTAGGTGGCATGATTCAGCCCCCATACTAATGTCAGATAATACGGTACACTTTTTTTGGTAGCAAAACACGGGGAAGCCTTTTGATACCTGCGAGTGGCCAGTCCCAGAAGGGGCCGCGCAAAAGTTGCAAAGGACGCTTTCAAGGAGCGAAAGGTCCTTCCTCACCATCCTCCATATTGACAGAAAGGGGTCGACCTGATTCTGATTGCATTGTACACCTGTTTGGTAGCAAAAGACAGGAGTCCTTTTGCTAATCGCAGTTGCCGTTTACTGTTTATGTTGGGTAAATGAATTTTAGAGGTGGTAATGAACAATAAGCACACAACCAGCAACAATGATAAGATGAATCAGCTTGCTTTAGTGCGTCAAGAAGAAGGGTCTGTCTGTCAAAGACATCGGTCTAATTATCTTAAATTCTAATTCTTTCTTCTGTTACAAAACACTGTATATAAGGAGGGAAAAGCCATCATTACAACCATAAAACACGTAGGAGAGTTATGTGTCCTGTCAGTACACAATGTGTGCAAAGTGAAGGAATTCATACCACTTTTGCCCTACTCCTTTTTGTTTCTACTCGTTTGCCCATACTGTTGAATTCAATACATTTTTCAATGCGTAACTGAAATGCTTTTTTGTGCATCTTTATTTATGGGTGAACTATTCTAATAACGAAAAACAGTCATTTAGTAGTTTGCAAATGACGTAAGCAGCTTAAGACATAGGTACTCACATGATTGTATTTCAATTGTGCAATCGTGTGAATCCATAGGATAGTTTGCTATATTGAAATTGCAGAATAAGTTTGCAGCCCGCCTAAAAAGAGAACACAAAAGGAAAACATTTTGTAAATAGATTGCAGTATGTGAAGTTGAAGCAAAATTGTCTATTTATTTTTTGAGGAGTGAAAAGATGCACACTCAGTATTCGAATACCACACGTCACTGATTCACAATGTCAAACCAATACGGTTCATTAAAAAGAAAATTACATAAGGATACCATAGAGTTATCATAACTTTATTAAAATACCTTTCTTTGCTCTTTTGCAGCTGCTAAGCTCGGTTGCCATTACCCCTGTCAAATAATATTCGATAACTATAAATTACATTATAAAATCAAGTAAAAAGGTGCAAAAGTAAACAGAAAGTAAAACCTAAACCAATGTTCGTGCAAGATTCCCATCTGCACTGTCTATATATACTGCAGTGTTTAACAAGCTGCAGAATCTGTGTATACCAGAGAGTTAAATTTGTTATTTTAGTCATATTAATTTTATTTTTGGTAAATCACAGCTCCGTCCAAAATGAAAATCCAATCCCTTCTTTTGCTGCCACGACAAGAAAATCTCAACTTTTGCATGACCCTTGGGAGAAGAGAAGAGGTTGAGTCCGTTCGTTTGCAAGCCGAGTCAAGTTCGAGATATTTGAAGGCGAGATCGAGATCAAGACGAGAAAAAATTTCAAACGTTTCTACTTTATCTCGACTCGTGTTCCACGTTTATGGTTAGGTCAAGATGATATTTTACTTATGCAAAATTATGTAGACCTACTTATTTTTGATTTAATTGTATTTCCCCCTTGTACAACTTAACACAGCATAAGCGATTCAGATAATAGAGACATTAATTTGTTTCTGTGATTATGAACTGTTAAAGCCAGACATGAAACGAAACTATACTTTATAAAATTCGAGCAATAAGACAGTCGAGATGAAACGTGGCAAGATTTTTTCAGATGAGTCCGAGACGAGACGAGGATGTGAAGAGAACAGATTTTATGGGATATTGTCTCGTCTGGTCTCAACCCAGTATACAAATATTGCCCTAAAGTCGAAAAATAATTTTATAAGTGCAGTGTGTCTCGCTGCAAAATTCCCTGTATTTTGTAAATTCTTTGCCTGGAGTAAAAAAAAATTTAAATGTAGGCTAGAAGTAACCACGAGATCGACTGAAAAAGCAATCTTTTTTATCGATCTCCGCTTTAGGTTCAACAACTGCAGCAGTAATATTTCACAAGCATGTGGCACACTCTGCTATTTCATAACTCTCACCATACAGTCATTGGTTGCTTACTGTCTGTCTAACACTCGCAAGGTAAATCTGGTGCTTTTTTGGGCATGGCTTGCTGTGTTGGTCTGCAGTGCCAGTTTTAGAGTCGGGTTTCGACTAATTGAGTTGTTTTATTACATATTTCCCTTTTTTTACAGTTTTGCAAAGTTTTATAGCCATTTTGCATGATTTTAAGTTTTTAATATTCATAAAATTGTAATGGGGCCGAAAATAAGGCCTGGGGTTTTTCGCTGGCCTTGCTTGCTGGGTTCGCTTGAGTAGAGCAGAAAAACTGTAGAATTCAACCCTACAGAAACCAAAAACTTACAGGCGACATCAGTAACGACGGGAATGGCATCCTGCCATTTGAAAAGGGGTATTAACACTCACCACTCTGAACAACTGTATGCATTGGAGATCCCAGTTTCAATGTTTGGCTGATGAGAAGGGATGGTTTTACATGGTAACCCTCAGACCCTGGAACTGAGGCAACAGAAGAAGGGAGTGCAAGACCACGGTTATGAGGATGATGCCTTCAGAACAGTTCATAACTTTCCAGACCATGCAACATGCACAGGATATCTGAGATAGACGAACTCTCGGCTTTTCAAGACAAGACCGGTTCATTCAGATGTACAGGCTCAAAGACCTCCTGAACATTGTGATGTGCTCAAATGAAACAGTGCCCAATTGCAATCGCTGTGGTCGTAGCCTCATGGCGGAGATATTAGGTGACGGTTATGCACTAACAGAAGCAGAAACCTGTATATGGTTCTTGAGGGATATTCACCACTCGACCCTCATATAACAAAAGAAAGCTAATTGCCAAAAGGTCAAGTTGAAACACTATGACAATCATAATCATGGTGATAACTGCCATACAATGATATTAGCCAACAACGATGGATGACACCTTATTGTATTCTTTGTAAGAGTGACCAGCACATGTGCCGCCTGTGAGACCAAATAGTTCCCCATCTCTATTCACTCAACCCACGTTGCTCGCTATGCTTTGGTTTTGGCCATAAAATTAATATTGGTATTAAAAAACGCTTAAGCGTATAAAATACGGATGTAAGCCTTAAAAAACTTAAAGCCCTAAAGGAACAGATATTAAAAAAGACATGTAAGCCATCAGCGTTGCACTAATACGTGTAAAAGAATCTCCAGCGACCCAAAAAACAAGCTGGAGTTTCTTTTACACGTATTAGTGCGACGCTGATGGCTTACATGTCTTTTTCTAACATCTGTTCCTTTAGGGCTTTAAGTTATTTAAGGCTTACATCCGTTTTTTATACGCTTAAGCGTTTTTTAATACTAATATCCCTTATTTTTTTTTCTTGTTTTAGCAAGAATAACACAGAAAAGAACACTGTTATCACCTTAAAATAACTGTTATAAGAGAGTCTTTTCCATGGCTGATTCGTTTTATACTGCTAAGAGTGACTTTTGCATCCAATTTCATGTTTTTAGCTTGATCTATAAGACTTTGTTGCCCAAACCCCTGGGAGGCATCACGAGGATGTTCTGGGGCGGGAGGGGAGGGGGGGGGGCACTGATGGCACTTTGGGTATTTCATTGGGGTCCATGGCTGGTTCTATTTTTACTGTTAAGAAAGACTTGTGTACCAAATTTATGTTTTCTGCAAAATTTCTGCAAAAATTTGTTACTCCACTTAATGATTTCTGCCCAGTGCTCTACAATAATAATTGCTCTGCCGACGAGTATACTGCAGTCACATCAAAATTGGGTTCAAAAGGCCCTGGTCGGTTTTAATACCTGCATCAAGGACCACGGTAGCGGTCCTTACGTAAGCCTCAGCATGAACTTCCGTGTTAAACGTCAAACTTTGAACTCCTATAGTTTCGCCCCAAATTGACATAGACCAACGAAATTCGGTATTTAGGGTCGTGTCATAACTATTTCACCGCAATACAAATTTTAATGACAACAATTGTACCGTTCGGCGTCCACAGCATGGCCATTTCTTGTTGTTGTTGTTGTTGTTGTTGTTGTTGTTGTTGTTCAGTGGTTCGATAATGTACTCTTTTGAACCCAATTTTGATGTGACTGCAGTATTCTCGTCGGCAGAGCAATTATTATAGAAGAGCACTGGGCAAAAATCATTAATGTTGCTGTTTGGACTCTTTGCCCTCACCTGGAGAATGAACCACTGAACCGATTTTCAAGTTCTATACCTTAAAACGTAGGTATGGACAAGGCCTAGGACCTTTCTCATGCTATTTTAATGTAACTACAATATTCTTGACACGGAAAGCCAAATGGGCTAAAACGTTTGCTCTTACCAAGAGATCGAACCAATGAACCGATTTTCAATTTGTATAGCTTAAAATGTAGGTATTAACACCGACCAGGGCCTTTTGAACCCGATTTTGATGTGACTGCAATAATCGGCAGAGCAATTATTATTGTAGAGCACTGGACAGAAATCATTAATGTACTCTTTACCCTTACTTGGAGGTCGAACCACTGAACCGATTTTAGAGTTCTATAGCTTAAAACGTAGGCATGGACAAGGCCTAGGGTCTCTCGCATGCTATTTTTAAGTAACTACAATATTCTTGACACGGAAACTTAAATGGGCTAGAAATTTTGCCCTTACCTAGAGATCGAACCAATGAACCAATTTTCTATTTGTATAGCTTAAAATATAGGTATTAACACCGACCAGGGCGTTTTGAACACGATTTTCATGCGACTGTAGTATCCTGGTCAGTAGAACAATTATTATTGTAGAGCACTGGGCAGAAATAATTAAGTGGAGTAACACACTTTTGCAGAAATTTTGCAGAAAACATAAATTTGGTGCAGAAGTCTTTCTTAACAGTAAACATCGAACCAGCCATGGACCCCTATGA
>JAHWFP010202260.1:34986-55095 GCA_023313725.1 Lithobius niger | reverse complement strand
AGCATCGTCCATTTGGCCATTAGCACCAATTAATTAAGATCATGAACCACTAAGACAGCATTTGGCTTCAACACTTCTAGCCCAGTGCACAGCAATGGCATAGTGCACCTTGGCTAGAAGCCAGCCTTGAGTTATCCAGATTTTCCCTTTACAACTCAGTAGTCCAGGACTGGCTCTGGAACATTCCATATAGGGAGCTTGGATTATACGTAGCTTTGATAGGGTGGCCCCACTCATTTGAACGCGTCTGAGCTTTAGCACAGCTATTTCTCGTGGTAAGGTATACATGAGCGAGATTCAGTCAGTGACGTTTTTGCTCCCAAATCAATCCTCGAAGCAGACGACGCTTGGTTTTTTGAAACCAACAAAAAGGTTTGTTTTAATTAGCCAGTAGTTTTTAACGAAATTAATGAATAATTATGAAATATCTGATCGCTCAATCTTTACTGAACGTTAAATTACACATTATTAAAACAAAACGATAAATTCTTACCAGATAACCCAAGACGAGAGTAGCTGACGTAGTTGCGTTGAAACCAGAACAATGGCATGCGTTTACGATCTCTTGTGACGATGCTCTCCTTCTGATAACCAACGTTGCGATTTTCAGTCGCATTGTCGATTGTACTGGTAGGTTATTGCACTTTAAAACAATTTAAGCAATTGGAGCGGTCCGACTTATGTTTGATGTTGCGTACTCTTCGTTTGTTAGTCCAATTTTGTGTCGATTCATCGGAAAAATCAAAAGCCAATGAGATGCAAGAGTCAGTAAAATGGCGCGAAAAATGGAAGCAGAAACGTCAGACGCGTTTGAAGTATGCAAAGCAGCTCCCAAAAGCTCGCACGGTTTCTCGTGGTAAAGCGTAATAGTAAGGGTCCACCCTATCAAAGCTACGTATAATCCAAGCTCCCTGCCATCCACCTGTTCACACTGGACAGCACCAGTTCAGACCAGCCCACTCAAACCGGGTCAAAACCAGTTTGGGTCAGGGCCCTCAGACAATGGGAACCAGTTCCCAAAACTGGGTATAAATAAGAGCTCCCTCCAGAACCAATCAGACTTGGATTCCAATTCTACACAGTGAGGCTGCCAGTCTCTGCGCTCCCCAGACCAGGATCTTCAGTTGCTGAAGCTAGTTATGATTGATTGAGTACAGTTGTTGGACTAAGAATAGTCAGAGTATTAATTTGGACTTGGAATAGTCAGTGCAGTCGTTGAGATACTAGATAATAGGCCTAACACTGGCAAGGACACATTAGCGTTATAGAGCATAAAGCCCAAGCCCCCCTTAAAGTTAAAGGAGTACGTAAATGGGAATTTAAGAGGGAAAATATAAACCCACTAACACTAACCGATTAGGCTTGAATAAACTTAAGTTCGTTACCCAAGATAAATATGTGTGGTCTCCCTTACTTGCATGCCGATTGTGTGATATTGTTTAGTTGCTGCAGTTAAGTTAATAGCCGACCGGTGTAGAGCGTAGATCTCTACACATACTAAATCTGCTGTAAATCCCAACAAGAAGGATTTACGCAAGGTTTACACTAGATCCCGTGTTTGCGTGAAAATATTGTGACGTCATCAGTACTGGGCCTCTTTGTTGAAAACACAGTTCGAATTATTACTTATACAGACAATACCGTATGACAGATACAAACAAACGGAGGTCAATGCAATACGGATTATCGAGATACCCACTGCTGACATTCACACAGACATACATGTGATTTCCCGTTAGCAGTCGCCCAAGCTTTCATTAGATTTAGTTAGATTCAGGGTTAAGAGATGCTGAGGCCTAGATCCCGTTTGATGAAAATATTGTGACTGGCAAAAACATACGACGTCATCAGTACTGTGCATCTTTGTTGAAAAGACAGAATTATTACTTATACAGACAAATCAGTTTCCCACTGCGGACTTCCCACTGTGAACATCAATAGAATAGAATTAGTAGTGGGAATCTCGGTGGTTTGACGACGCACAAACAAACAAATATTATCTTAGTTATATAGACTAGGACAGCCCCTCCCCCTGACATGGTCGGTTTAATACAGCATTGTTGTAATTTCCCATTTGCATGAAAATACTGTGATTTCCCGTTAGCAGTCGCCATTGCTTTCATTAGATTTTGTTAAGAGCCAGGGTAAAGAGATGTAGAGGCCTACATCCCGTTTGCATGAAAATATATGACGTCATCAGTACTGTGCCTCTTTGTTGAAAAGAAAACACAGAACTATACTTATACAGACGTTCGGTTAGACAGACAGAAACGAATAGATAAGACTTCAATAGATAAGCGGTGGGAATCTCGTTACTCTGGCGACACACACACAAACAAATATTATGACCTTAGTTATAATGATTAAGGTGCAAGGCCAGGACTCAAACCAACTAACTCCAAGGCCATGATAAAGACTTTCCGAACCGACTATGAAGGCTTCATAGTCGTAGCCATTTACAGCAATTTGCGTATGTTTATTTAACATTTATCTCCACAAGTTAAGAAGGGGTAAAAACAGACAATGTTAAAAGTTTTGAAGACTAGATTTACCGCTTTAACAAATAAATAAATGAAACGAAACAAAATAAGTTGATCAAGTTTTCCGTCAGATTAAACTGAAATTTAAGGGTATGATTTCAAAACATCTTTACTTTATTTCAAACATGTGCTACAGTGCCGTACAGGCAACGTAGCCAATTTCTATGTAAATTATATTGTGTACATTGGGTAAACCTACCACGCTTGACATTTTTTCTAATAGAAAAGTATTGCATAGCTAACGCAAATGAAAATCAACTTGCCTTGAATGCAACGTCACCACACATAAGGCAACTCAACCAAGGACCGATGATCTTCAGTACTGGTTCGTGGTCGGCATTTTGAACTGTAAACTTTGGGGTAAATATATTCCATTCTTGTTTGACATAGCCAAGTACAATTCCTGTAGGAGGCGACCTCACTTCCATTTCCTACAACAAAATAAAATTGAACGAGTGTTAAAGGCACATAACTCCCTCCGGTATATTTTAACAGTTTCACTCGATACATTACCGGAAATAGTTTTATATAAACTGATTTACCTTTCATTTGCTGGTCTAAGGGTACGATGCAGATGTCAGTAGTGGCGCGTGAATGTTATTAGGCTTGTTTTAAACGACTCGGTCCGAGCGGTATATAACTCCCGCCACATCGCTGGCAAGCCGCGGCCCTGGAGGAAGGATAATTAATCCTTCGCTCAAGAGTGCGACTTGGTCGTACGATGTGTCACGTTGCAGCGGCCCCGAAATGAGTATGACTAGCGTCTAGAGCAATGCGCGCTGCGGTCGTTTGAACTATATTTTAGCGTAGGTTACGCAGAGTAAAGCGGCCAGAACGGAGGGATTTATGTGCCTTTAAGTATAAAAATAAGAACTAATCCAAACATTGGTAGCATATGGGCATCATATGGGCAAAATCGTAACACATTTAGAAGAAAGCAAATGGTTTTTAATACTGACGACTTTCACTTCAGATCTGATGCTTTACCAAGACGGAACATTGGGCCCAAAAAGGGGGAAAATAACGTCTGTACCTCGTAAGAATTAAGAATAGCTTAGAGGACTGGCTGGAGGGTGGGGGGAGAAGGTGTAGAATCTACATGTGCTTCGTTTGGGGGAGAGGAGAGAAGAATGGACATTTAATTAATGGAAGAATGGAACCGTAATTTGGGTAGAAGTACATCATAGCAAAGGTGCATCATAGTAAATCGAGAAAAGAAACGATGCAGCAGGAAGAGAACCGGAGAAGGGTGAAACGGTGGTCGTAGTAGGTACATCGAAAGACCTTCATCCTAGTTAGTGAAGACCGAAAAAAAAAAACAGAAAGGAGCCAAGTAATTTCAGAATATTATTAGTATGCGGGGAGGGTTGGCATGAAAACTTCACAGATAGAAAGTGGAGTGTGCCGGGGGAAGAGTGCTAGTAAGTCAAGACCCATAAAAAAAGGGGGTGCATCATTTATTTAGTTAGCAGTGCGAAGTAAGGAAATGAGCCAGGAATTTTGCTGAAAGGGGCAAAAATCAGAAAAATTGTGCGGTCACTGCCAAAAACTGAGACACACTATACCAATAAATGAATGGCATCAGGGGACGAGGTCCATTCCTCCTGCCACTGCCCTGTCCCTCCGTCATTACACCTAGCAAGGTACAAAAAAAATTTGAACACAAGGTTTGCGAGCCACGATCGCTTTTAAGAGAACTTTAGATGGGAATACGTGCTAGGAATTTCGTCAAGAGTCTATTCAGGGTCAACTGAGGATTTGAACCTTTTTCATTGACCCAGAAATGTGGTTTAGTTGCACTAACTAACCCCTCCAGCCAACCCCTCAGCCATAGTCGGTGTCTTTAGTTGGGTTTCATTTTCTGTTTCCTCTGCTTTATTATTAGTGAAGGTATGGTAAACAATGATGCTTCATGTTGGAGTTGAGGCCTTATGGGAGCACAGACAGACATAGGTGATGCAAATATCAAATTTATCACTTTCATACATATAACAAATTTCTTCGACAAACGTGAATGAAACGGCATTCTGCAAAATACGCATACGACTTACAATATCACTATACAGAAAGTTTGGTTTCACTGGCACAAAATACAAGTGTCATTCTGTAGATTCTGTAGCTAATCAATGCATCTTTGTTTGCAGCGTTCTAACTCTAACTTGTACTTAGCGCTCTATTCAACGGATGCCTCTGCTTTAGTTAGGATTTTGCCCGAGGCACAAATTCTAAACACAGCATTTAATGAACCTTACTAGTTCAGTATAGCGGAATTACTTTATCCATCTTGGTCCAATATAAGCGATCATGGCAATTTAGCAATGTAGAACATTTATTAATGAATATCAAGAATAATAAATGCAACTCAAAAGTTCGTTGAATTTGAAAATGATTTAAGGAGATATCATAATGTTGCACACCAATTAATACTTTCCCCTTTAAAAAGAACTTAAGATAGTACCGACCATTGCATTCAACTGTTACCAAAATTAACGAAAAATATGAGACTTTCTAAAGTTCCAAATTTTAAGGTTGTGAGGTAGCAAAATGTAAGGTTGCTCACACATGTTTCTTTGTTACTTTTTCTCTGCTTGAAATGTGACAGTGGTGTGGCCGTCTCATGCCGCTTATGGATGAAAAAAGCCAGATTGTGAACTTCTATCTCAGCCAGCCATAGTGGAATTACGATTGCTTGTCCCACCAGTGTGTTAAATTGCAAAAGCGATACCATTACGCAACTAATCTATTAATATAGGCAATAGGGATAGGCAGTGGGTATTACTTTGTTGTCGATGATATATTAAGTCCTTTTAGTAACAATCACTTTATTAACTTGAATAGTTAAAGGTTTGGTTTTACTGAAGAGTGTACCTACCTGTGTGCCAAAATGTATACAGCAGCACTCACACCTACACCGACGATGCAAGTGAATCACCTCCATATGTGCCAAATCAAATACTTTGATACGCAAAGTGCGACGAGATCCAAGACATTGGCGTGAACAGAAACCAGTCTCTGGAAAAGACGCACTGTAAATAAGAGTGCAATAATGTTATTTTACATAACATCGCATCGCATCACAGAAAGTTGTAAAGCAACTTTATTACAAGTTAATAGTTATAAACCAGAATTTGTATTTTCTTTTTTCGTGTTTTGGCTACCACACTTAAACATACGAACCACCACATGCACGCAACAAGAGTTATCGGTGAATTTGTTTTTTGACACCCACTTGCTTGCGAAACTGTCTCCCAACACCTCCTTCTATCCAGCAACCAAATAATGACACTTGATAACATCATTATACAAAATAAAAATTATTTACAGTGGTAGTATCTGGTTTTTTTTCTGCTGCTCCACGTTCTATCCAACTTACTGAATAAATGTTGCGGTTACTAATATGAAACAAATTTGCATGCGACATAGCAAAGTCAAAACGTAGTAATATATACTTTATTGCAAATTCTGCTTTTGTCATATTTTTCCCTTGTTGCGAGTTTAATTCGGATTTCAACGTTGGAATTTTACCACCCCAGCAAGGTCACGCTGACGTCATTTGTGAAATCTGCCAAGCCCGAAGTCCACCTGACGTCAAATTATCAAAATTAATACTCATTGTTAGTTGAAATAATCCAATTTGATCAATTGTTGTAACAATACATAGCAATGATTTGTTTGTACGTAATGCCATCAATTGTAACGCTCGAGCTCGCTTGATCATCCACCGGGTGCACCTAACAATTAGCTATTAACCCAAAATTCCATTCCGCCTCCAACTCTCCAACTCCCCGCATCCAAAGGTAATTTCGGCCCTAAAATTAGAATTTTTCCCCAATTTCCCCTATCCCCAACTTAAATTCAAACCTGACCAATCCTGTTGCTTGTCCTGCACTGCAACCCCGTCGCTACTTTGTTTAGCTGTCACAAACTTAACAAAATTTTCCCGAAACTTATAAATCCAAATTTCCCCAAGTAAGCCTAATGCCGTTGACGTTCCATTTAAGGCCTTAAGCCGAGGTTAGTGTCGCCCAAGAACTTCAGGCGAGCCAGAGCACACTATCGCTCAAATGTTACATTAAACCAACACCAAAACTGAACCACGACTTCTAGCCTTGATCCATCAGTTAAGGTAAATTTGGAATTCCTGCAACCCCTTGACTACCACCACGGCACATTTTAGAGCTTGTCCCTTAACTGTGGGGTTGGCATTGGGGTGGTTCCCAGACGCACTAATTATCCCCTACAGTTAATTTGGTGCATCGGCCGGGAGTCAGTCCGGCCCATGGCCTACTTCACTTTGTGACTAAATTTATGATACCTCCCTTCCCTCCCAACCAAACATCCCTCCCAGCCAAACATCCTTCCCAACCAAACATATCGCCTATATGACTTAGTTGTTTTTAACTGCCAAAATTTTGGTTATCTAGAAATTGATAAGATTACAATTAAATTCTACTTACTTTCGGCTGCAAAATATATTTCTTGGCCCATAACGTTCTTAACCCTGTATTTATTCTCAGTCTCGCAAGCAAACAATGCTGAAAAATTCATAAAATTACATAAATAAATATGACCACGAGAGTTGTTTACGAGCATCAGAAACAATTACACTCGTAATATGTTACAACTAAATCACTAATTTTGAATTTTATCTGCTATTTTGGCTTAAACTCCTGCTCATCACATTTATGGTACTCGCAGTGTTAGGACTAAAGCCAGTTACTGTATCTGAGCAGGTTTCCAATTTTGAATTATAAGTTACGCTATTCCTTGAAAGCATATTTGCAATAATTAAAAATGTTGAACGGCATCCTATTTATCTAGTAACACTCATTGTTATCGTTTGTTTAGGGTATGAAACGGACATTCTTGTTCTTGTTATTCTTGTTCTTGACTTTAAATGATCCCAACTCTAAATGGTCATATGATGGACAGGTTGTTTTTTTACTGTTGCGTCATTAGTATTCCTTTAAACTTTCCTAAACGTGACAAAACTATTAGTCATTATGCAATGCATTCACCTCAATTGTGGTATAGCAAAATACCTGTTGATAACACTGCTAAATTCGAGTTTCAGGACCAATAAATGTTTTTTTTAATATTTATTTACAAGTAATAGAAAAAAAATGTCAACTCTTTTCATGTCCAAATGTATAATGGTTACCCTTTCATGTCCAAAAGTATAATGGTTACCAAGGTCCACTAAGGTTACCTGTAAGGTATCCCACGTGTGACCTTAACTGTGATACCAAGGGCATTTCCATCCCGAAGTTCGCAGAAGACAAACTTTAAATTGGTAAAGATCAGTCTATTCTGATTCTAGCGTGGTTAGGGATGTTGCTAAGGGTGTTGAGCTTGGTTCAAAAATTGGCTGCTGCTTACAACTAGTTTGAAAAAATAAACATTTCCATTAAAGCATTGGACGAAACATCCTTGAAACTGAATGCAACATCAAGGATCTTGCTGACGCCTTTTCAGACGATTTGAAGTCAACCGATCACAACTCTATTGTTAAAGCAGTATGCGCTTAAGCTATTATGGCTATTATGGTGGTGGGGCTTCCAAGGCGTTATGTGTGATCGTTTCTAGAGCATGCCTCGCCAGTTTGGTCTCATTTCATTAAGGGCATTGAGCTAATTGAACCAGTAAGCAGCATAATACAAACAGTTGTCTTGTCTCTTCAATATGTCGTATCAGGACCAATTAAGGTTCTTACAACTTTTGCCTGTTGAACTTCATTGCTTGACGGCTGATCTTGTAATAACTCATGGCCTTTTACGTGACCTATACATGAATGGGAATTGATTAATCGTGTGGTACATGTTTGGAATTGCCTGGCGCCAGGGGTGGGTTCAACACCATCCATTCCCCGTTTCAGACTTGGGTTGATAAAAGTCGAGATATTGGGTTTTGTTAGTTTTCAAACCGTTCTTCCTTTTACTATCACTCTCATGTAGGTTCTGCTTAATTTGGATGCTTGTTAGTGGCTCAACAGGACCCTTCCCATTCCAGTTGTTTTCACAACAAAGTCTTATGTTATTATTATTGACCAATTTTGGTTTTTGATATGACTACTGCTTTGTAGTAATTCTTCTAAACTTAGAAACTTGTGTCAGTCCAACAAGTAAATACTCTTACGTATAGAATGGGGGGACGGGTGATTTAATTGAAACGGCAAACATGCATACGGAGTACGGACGCATGAAATCCTGCGAGTTAAATTACTGGATTAGTATAATTCATACCTTACCTTCGAAGAGTTCAAGTTCTTGTTCTATAAACAGATGACTCAAAGTAGTAAGGTATTCTAAACCATGTGGACACACAGAATCTAAACACACAATAAATAATGTTCTTATTAAAAATAAAATCAGTTTTAAAAAGAATTTATTAATATGATTTATTGTATCACAAGGTGTTTATAACATGGTGTAAACTGATCGCAGCTAAATAAAATAAAGATATGGATTTTATTTGGATTAACAAGGCCATACCAGTGTTTTGGAAAAAAGAAATAAACGATGCTAAACATAACTTAACAGACTTGCAACAAACATGTATTATTCAGGGTGTAATGAGAAAGGATGCATCTATGGATTGTGACGTAAATTAAATTAATAAACCAACATGAAAAAAAAAGAGAAATACGTAGAATATAGATGTGGAAGAAAACTTATAAGTAAATAATATACTGATAAAACTATTGAATGATTTCCACTGCCGAAACAATCATCATTTGTGACTTCCTTCCTTTTGCACTTCATCCAGGAATCTCTATTGACAGAACTTGAATTGCCAAATAATAGGAGCAGTTTCACTATTATTCCTCGATGGAATTTGTGTTTTATCAACCCGCACAGCCGTATGAAGTGTGTTTCCAAATCAGGTTTCTAACCAATCAATTGTATACACTAGTTTTCATTAGGACAAGCCGGAAATAATTCTTTTTAAAAGTCAATAAACGTTTGCGCCGGTATTAGTTACGATTTTCTGAACCGCAACGACGAAAGGATTCAATAAGGAAGGTGAATTTAGTGTATGGCGTGAAAAGTAAGGTTTCAAAATAATTACCGTAATTTGTTCCATAGTTTCTTTCACTTTTTACGTTTTCCGAACTTTTCGTTTCGTGTTGTCTATTTTTTTCGTTGACAGCTTTTAATTCTTGTTTCAGCTTGTTATTTTCTTATGGAAGCTCATCAATCCGTGAACAAATTCTTTCAGTTCTACCTTTAATTGTCTCTACTCAATAACGTGTTCTTTAATGGAAAATAGGAATTTTTTAAAATTTCGGCAGCAGGAGGTATTGTGTATTTTTTTTGTATACTCTGTAATTTGTTAACAGGATCGGATGGTCCCTAGTTAATGTAAGACAAGTTTTCTTAGCCTTATAGCAAAAAAATCATTCTCACCTTTCAGCAAAGTCTAATTATTTCTGTTTTGATAAGTAACAGGAGTGCTTTAAAGACGGGAATTATTGCCCATAATTCCTTTACAGGTATGCAGAAAAACTGTAGGACAGTCGCTATTTGTAGTACATAGTTTTCATAGCCTCAAGAGATGAAAATCCCACGTTATCTCCAGGTTTAATTATATCCATTTAGGTTAATTTGATAGGTCAGAGAAGTGCTTTAAAGTAGAAAAGTATTATAAACTGCTTCTGCAATTCCTCAACAAGGTATACAGAAAATAGCTATCAATGCTCCCTATTTGACGTAGACATATTTTATTAGCCTTATAAAAGAAGAAACATTCCCACTTTTCAACCAAGTTGAATTATATCCTTGCTCTAGGTCACAGCAGAGCTTTAAAGTAGGACATTATTATAAATTATACCCATAATTCTTTTAAAGGTATACGAAAAAACAACTGTGGGATGGTCCCTTATTTTTCGTAGACAACTGTTCTTGATCTTGTTGGATAAAAAAAACATTTTCACCTTTCAGTTAAGTATAAACATACCCGTATCAGTTAATTTGACAGATCGCCCAAAAGGTTTAAGTCACAAATTATAGAAAAAAAAGTAACATTTAAATACATAATTGATATAATTCTATATGCCAATCAGTTTTATCACTTTTAACAAGCTTTCCTGCCATCAACATATCATAAAGTAGCTAAAAATATGTGCGTGAGAGAATGTGTAGTTGGTAGGTGGGCACTCGGTAACGAATCTCACCCAGTGACTAACAGTACAGGGGGAAAAGAGGTAACCCTCCCCTCCCCCCGCGCTTGAGAGGGGGTGGGGTAAAAATAATTGAACTCCTTCGTTTCTCCACCCCCACCCAATCCAACAAACAAAAAAATTAAATTTTTGCACGCAAATCCTACGGGAGTCTTTTTTAATGACATGTCATAAGACCTGGCAAATCAGTTCCCCACCAATTCCTTCCGTGGGTCACTGTTGAGATGCGACACTGCATAGCAGACAAAATAGAAAACTGCTACAACGCTATCAATGTACTCCGTTTACTACTAAAAGTACTACTTCAATCGATTCTTACCAACAGCAGGTAGGCGAACTCCAGTTGGATAAAGGCCAGTATAGCTGGGAGGAGTGGCTAAGATTGCGGGTGGCCCGTAATAACTGGGAGGTGGCGAAACAATGTTATGGCCGCTCGCAGTGGAAGTGGAAGGTTGTTCTAGCCCGGGGTATGGTGGAGGGGGAACGCCTGGAAATATAAAACATTACGAAAAGTAGTGATGTATTGATTTCGGGTTTGCTACCCATGGATTTAGCGAAGGCCCGAATGGATTCAAAAATTAGCCGAAGTTAAACCCTTGCCCTGCCCGGGGAAGTGCGAGTCATGGAAACTGACTTGACCTAACAAGAACACACTAAACCAACAGCACAATTCAAAACACGACTGGTAACGACCAAATCTACAGTGAAGATAAAGAGTTCGTGAGGGCTACAGCGAAGTCCTTGAAACAGAAAATGGCGGTAAAATCAAATAGGAAGCACCTGGAGGGGGCTCGCATGCTTCATTCAACCCTAGCACTACACTACATCCAGCAAATACTGCTGTTTACCTTGTAGGTTGGTCCAACGTCCGTAGTGCGCCACGTAGTGGATGTATGGTGAGGAATAGCAGTTAAACAGTTCGACATTAGTAATGATTTATCAAGAACGAATAAATTGATCACAAATGCAATAAATGATCTTGATGGCCTTATTCAAAATCATTGCGTTACTAACATCTAAAGTAATCATCTTAGAGCAGTGGTGTCAATTGGAAGGTCGTGGGAATAACAGGACAATAACAACCCAAAAAATCAGAACTAAAATCGGTTGAAAATGGCTAGTGGTGCGGAAACAACATGTATGAGTACTGTGAAAGTCTCAGTACCACTCAGCACCAGGTATTCAGTACACACTGCTTCACTGCCTTACATGCTAGCACACAGTGGAGGGCTGCCAACTCCGAACTTTTGGGCTACCCTGTATACAGAGTAATTGACAGTTAAGTCGTGATCCAGGCTTTATGCGATGCCATTCGGGGGTCGCAATAGCAGTTTTAGTTGCTACCAGGGTGGCTTATATAGGTATTACCACTCTTAACTTTGCCAATACTATATATTTGGTTGAAACTAGTACTTGCTTTCAACGAATACAGGCAGAAAGTGCCGTCGTCAAGTAACAGGAGCTTATGTCGTGGAGATCGAACCTAGTCAGCGTCACTAAAACAAAATGATCGCGATAAGAATATTTAATTACTCACTTTAAAAAATGGTTGGTCAGGTCAGAATTGAGTGATCCAGTTTCTTTTTTTTTTTAATTCACCATTCTGTCTTAAAAAGAGTTATAGTTACGAGTGAAGCTAAGCATAACGCGTGATTTTGTGTGTAGGGAAGTGTGCTGAGCAAGCCACTCAAGCTGGTTCTTCTTCTGTAGTTCAAATTTCTTAACGAACTGAAAACGGTTTAAATTGAACACAGAGTAGGCCTAAGTTCTTCAAAGTTAAATACTGCCTATACCCAAATCAACGTTATACCGCCTTTTGTCAATTTTCGAAGGTATTGCTGCTGTTTCCACGGTTCAATGACTCCTTCGATGCCATTTTTTTAAATTTCAAGTTTCCCGGGCGCTCCTATGGGTTATCTTGTTCGGCGCGATGCTACGCTGTCTTGGCCCTCTGGTGATAAAAAACAAACTATTTTAGCCCAAGTTTTCCCAAAGAGACATTACCTACTTATCTACCTTGGCATCTACAATGATGTAGATCCTGCAATTTACGTTTGATTTTGATTTTTTTTTTCATTAGTTTTTGATGGTAACAAATCTCTTAAGTTTCCATTTTATTCTGATGGTGCGTGATGGAGATTCATCTAGTCATCAATGGACTGACCTTGATAATGCGTCGAATTTACGGAGGCATGCTGATGTCAATTTTTTTTTTTTTTTTTTGTAATAAACGAGCGTTTTGCATCAGCTGTACGTCTTGGGGCAACTATTTCGAAAACCACCAAAAAATAAATAAAAAACACGGGTGAAGACATTTGTGTTACGGTAAATTATGTACACAATTAATGTGGATTCTTTTGGTGAGGTTGGGGGTGGGGAGGGGAACAAAATTCATCGACCAACTGAAAGCTACATAGCGATGTCGTTCTATAAATAAACAAATTATGCGTTCTGTATAATTTTAACCGAAATAGTATTTTAACGCCAGTTATTAGATAATGAGCAAGACTATTTAGTAGCCCAAAATTCTTTTTACCGGGATGAAATCATTACCTACCGATGTATTTTATTTGCTTGACTTTTGCTCATTACGTAGTCAATAGTCGGGTCTCCTGGCATTGTACTAATCGTGAATAAAAACTAGCAACCGTGGCCTATCTACGACCAAAACCTTAGTCAATTCAAGTAAATGTAGCACGAGTAAATACTCAGCTGCTTCGACTTAAAATAAGCTGCTATCATTAAAATTAACAGGTAAACAAAAAAAAAAGGCACCAATTCTTACCAGTCATTCAGTTCCGAACCGTGTTCTTTCCATATGGTCATACTCGTCAATCTTCGATTGTAGATATCTTTGTCACGTACACTCGTACGTAGTCAACAGACGAATACTTTAACATTAGGCCCCAAAGCACAAAAATGACATAGGCCTAACGAACATTGCTAAGGAATTATAAACTCAAGACTGCTCTAACAATGACGCTATTACAATGCTTATTACCATACTGTGATCCTTTTTATTGTCCCAGAGTCTCTGTCTAACACGTAACTTGAGACTTGTAACAATGGACAAAATACGTAACCATGGCACTTATTTGGGCATTGTTATACTACCTGCATGTATGCATTGGCTGGGAATCCGAGTGCTACAGGCATAGGTCCTTAGGGCTTCGTCGGGCAGATGACCGGAAACGGTTAACGCTCGCTAAAACCCTTTGAACCCCTTGATGTACGCATCCCCTATCGCCGTCTACTATAGAGCAGAAAATCCCAGAACTCAAACCTAAACTCTCGTATGTATTCCAAAAGTATCCACTTTTAGGTTATTAGGATTTTATTTGATTTTATTAACGCAGGAAATCGGTCCTAGACCATGCATCCCACGGAAAATCCAATACAACAACACCTTCTGATACCAAAAATACCAAACAAAGGAACCATAGAGTACAAGAATAGCGGAACAACCGAACGAGCGCGTAACCGAGTGTAACAGAGTGTAACATAGGAACAGAATTACAGAAGAACAGAGTAACAGAAAAGAAACAAAGAGGGCCTGAACTATGGGTACAGTGCAGAGAGAGGAGGAGCAGGAGGGCTAGGAGCCTGCGATACACTCGAACACCCGAGGCCTGCACAAATCGTGCTACTGCAGACAACCCGCAGCACAACCCACGACCACTAGCTAGGGACAGGAGGCTATCCATAGACGGACAAACACGGAAATGAGAAGATAAGAGCCAATCGATGCCGCTGAAAGACAGGACAAAGAAGAAGGAAGTGCTCCGGTGTGAAGTCTATTAGGCACACCGGACACAGAGGAGAATCCACCCATCCTAGACGATACTGGTGTGCGCGTGGAAGGGAGTGCCCAGTATGCAAACGCGACAGCACCTTAGCATCCCGTACTGGCAACCTATCTAGAACAGAAGACCGGCTGTATACTAAATGAATTCGATCCAGGTCACTACCAAGGACGGCCTCGCGCCACTCCATGGTCCACTGATCAACACACCACCCTGGAATTATAGGTCGCTTTGACCGGGCTGACAATTGTACAAGAAGGGACCTGATACCAAAATCAACAGCGCTCCACGCCTGACCAACAGCTAGCATATTCCCACGAGAGCCAGCGTGCCCACAATCCCAATGCACAGCCACCAGGCCCCGGCACAGTGCCGCCCACAGTTTCATACACACTGTAAATACAATCGGGTCTCGAAGATCAAGGGTAGCCAACTGTGAGTCTGAACACACCACAAACGCAGGAAGAGCAAGATCTGAAGCTTCATCCAGCACTACCGGTGCTACTGGTATAGCACACAACTTGCAAACGTTGCTGGAGAAGACAGCCTCGACTAGCCTGTAACTCCTGAAAACGTTCAGGGACGGGATGGCAACTCCCACATCACCCACCCAAGTTTCCTGATAGAAAGACGCAGAAAACCTCACAGAACATGCCACCACGCACAGCCGGAGGATCAAAAACTGGCGGAGGGGCCGGACACCACAACCAAGAGCAAAAGTGACGGGCAACTGTTACATCAAGTGGCTTGCCAGCAGACAGGCGAAGGAGGAGGGAGGAATGCACCCTGCATTCTTTCAACAATGGAAGAACAGCTGGTCCAATACTGGAAAAAAAAAGTGAACATGTGTACTGATTCAAGGCATAACAGGGTCACGTGCTATGTCCCGTGGTGTCTCGTGTTCACGTCGATTGTGTTGTGTCAAAGATCCTGGTGTTGTTGTAGGATTAAGTCGGTTAGGCTAGGTTAGTATTAAGTACTGAGCGAATAGTGTAATAGGCTACTAGGCTCATTAAAAAGTCAATTCAAATCCTGGGTTTTCCGTTTAGATTTCTCTAATTGTCCCTCACGTCGTCTACAGTGAGGCAGATAACCGGTTTGGGTTCGGTTTCCTTAAGCAAAAACTACAATATCAACAAGAACAACAAGGAGGGCTCGCAGGCAGAACGTGCAGTTCGATTGCTCAGGAGAATTTTCAGAAAAAGAATATTCTCGATTGTTTGCCGCGATTGCTACAATTGCCTCCAGATGACCAGGAGTGAGTTGATTTTATTTATTCTGCAACAGTGAATAATCAAATAGGAGAAGAAAGGGTTTGGGATGGAAACGAAACTTAACGCGAATGCGTTGGAACCCTTTCCGGTCAAAGGAGGACGCGGCGGAAGCAGATTCATAGCAATGCGCCTGCGCTGTAGTGTGTTCATTAATAGCATTCATCTGTACACGAATAGTGGATGTGAATGAACGATTGTGAGCGCATTTTTACGCAATAAACTCGGCGTTAATACAGAACGCTGCACAAGTTACATCGTTCAAATTAGCACAGGGTGATACTGCAATTCTTTCTGTAAACGTCTGTTCAGGTAACGTGTCAAACCATACAATCAATGATTTTCGTTTATTGGTTTAAAAAATGGTTCTTAGCTATTACATACGGAGAACGAATTAGTTGCACTGCTGTGATGTTACTGTTTACAGCATCGTTTTCGGGTAGTTTGCATAGAGCCTGCATCATTGTAAATACATGTGGCAACACAGTGAAAGTTCGACAGCAATTCTATCGAAAAAGCACCATTCAGTTGCTTACCGCGAAATAGTAGTTACATAGCTAATAGCGATTGACGAACTCGGCCAAAACAAGCGACAAACCCATATGGCGCAGCTAATATCCCGTTAACGAGCCGGGTTGCCATGGAAACGCAAGGGAGTGCGTTGATATGAGCAGATAGGTAGTTGCTCAATTGACACATGCAAATTCTAGTCACACGCTAGTGTGTTGCTTAATAGACATGGGGCAAAACATGCTAATTAAAATTCGTGTTGGAAGAGAATTTCCAGAAAAAAATTATATCAGGCGGAGCAGGGCAGATTTGGTTTGGTTTATTAGGAGCATTGATTGATTGATCTATTTTATGTCTGAGTTTTAACCAAATCCGATCACCAGCCCAACAGAATTGGCTACAGAAAACAATGTTATATAAACATTTTTTTCCAAAACACACATTAAGAAAATCTTCCAGTGTAACAACAAAACAAGTACGTAGCGATCTCAGGTTTTTATACCAACATGGAGCCATGCTCCCAACAAATTGATTAAATTCAAAGGTACCCCCCAAACATCGGATCAAAGAACACCACTGAATGGAATACAGTGGACAACGAATAAGAAAGTGTTACACAGATTCCTCCTCTGCAACTCAAAAATACTGGGTGGATGCAACTTGCTGCATGTGCGACAAATGTTGATTCAGTGGAACATGACTCACCCTCAGGTGAGACAAGATAACAGATGCCATTCTGGGGAGCAGATCAAGCGAACTCACCACAGTAATCGACGGATGAATGCTAAAAAAGTTGACGACACACGGCACAGGAATGCTAATCCCCTCCTACAAATCCTTCACATAACTACAAACGGCCTGCAAAACGTCTCTTGGGGCAAAGACCAAGGAAACTTGTGCACACCCTGCTACTGCTGGTAGATTTGGGGCAAATCATCCGCAACCAGATTACCACCAGAGTCAGAGTGGCCCTGAAACCAACCTAAGCAAATCACAATGCCGGACAAAATAGCATGATACATTTTTAAGCCTATCTCCAGTGAAATCGGGTGCACTGACACCAAACCCTGCAGACAGTTCCTAACAAAATTTACATCTCTGACCTTGACTCCAACAGTACTCTAAATGATGTGAAGCCCCAGTCAATGCTGTCAATGGACAGTGAAATAGCAGCTAGTTCAGCCAATATGATTTTAGAGGTTAAGGACGCTGATAGGCCACCGACGTTTTCAGAAAGGGGATTCAGAGTCCTATTCAACTATGCAGAGTGTCCTAAAATGAAGCATCACAAAAAATCTCCGGGGCTACCAACGCACCATTTGTTTGCTCACACGCGACTCATAACAATGACAAAATGTCACAACGCTTCAACATGAAAGGTAAACTCGTTGTTAAGAACAAACGGGAACCTCTACTGAGTCTCGTTTCATCTCAAGACGAGAAAAGTCTCTCATGAACAGTGCTCTGTCGACGTGCCTCTGCAGGTTGTCCTCCGTCCTTGGTTTGAAGTTTTGTACGCCCCCCAGGTTGATAGATCATCTGTGTCGTAGATTTTTCACCCTGGTACTAAATCCGTAAGGGGGTTCCCATGGCTAATGCCTTTAATGTGTGGTTTTCCCTTGTTTTTGATTCGCCGGTGGTTTTTCCTCCCTCCCCCCTGGATGGCAATAACTGGTCAGCAGGTTTCCCTACTGATCAGCGTCTTCTGCTTTCTGAACAGGCTGCCGATCTCGCTTCATGTCGTTCCGATGGAGCCGTGGGAATCGATCGTGTTTCCTACCATCAATTAAAAGGCCTGGGCGAGGCCGCTCGTTCTGAGCTTTTGCCTTGCTTTGAAGGTGTTTTTAATGGCGTGAGTGTCCCCTGCCTGGCTTTTATTCCATCCTTACTCCAGTTCTCAGAAGTGGCAAGAACAGAATTGGCCTATTGCCTTACTGTCATGTGCGTGGAAACTGCATGAGCGCATATTAGAGCACCGTCTTGTTTGGTCCCTTGAATATGCTCACTGTGTTTTTTTGGGCACTTTGGATTCAGAGGGGACAGAGGCGCATAGGCCGCAAATTTTTTTTTTCAATCAGGAATTCGTGAGGCTTGGTTTCAAGGTAGTACTGTCCTGGCCGTCTTTCTCGAGATTCCTGCAGCCTATAATATGGGTGTCACTAACTGGGTGGAGTTCTCGTTGTGCTCCCTAGGAGTCAGCGAAAGGTTTACTTGGGCCATTCTTGCCCTTCTGGGTGCGAGGTGAAATGCAACCCATATTGATGGCTGGTCTGACGTGGAGTTACTCAGTGCACCCTCCCTCAATGCGCAATCCAACCCTTTTTGCTGTTGTATCACAAACTCAACAGCGTCCTCCTTGACCTCAGCCTGCACTCCAATCTTGGCACTTATGCTGATGACATTGCAGCGTGGCTTGTCGGAGAGGATCTTGCTTCTCTCTCTTTTGCTATGCAGAGTGTTGTCTGCCTAAGTGAGGAGATATTGGCGGTCTATGGGCGTTCGCTTTCCCCGGACAAAACTGAACTTATGGCCTTTTCAAAAAGCTCATCACGGTCTGCCTCTTTAACAGTTGGGCTGTCTATCATTCGCTCTTCTCTGAGTGTTCAGTATTTACGCATCTTGCTGGACTCGCAGCAAGCCTGAACTATAAAGATCTCGGCAGTTAAGGAATGCCTCTCTTTTAAGCTGCGGACGTTCAAGGCTCAGTTTTCAAATCACTTTGCGGCCAAACGATTGGTGGTCTCGACCTTTTACCGTGTCTATATCAGGTCTAGAGTAGACCTCCATCTGCCGTTTCTTTTCTACGCAAGGCGTGCTACTAACAGCATTCAGGTTTCTATTAACCAGTCAGTAACCTAAGAGCGGTCACTGGTCATTTGCCTGGAAACCCCTGTCCCTGCCCTTTTTTGGTAGAATGGGTAAGCTCCCAGTGTGTATACAAGCGAGGGAGTTACTCTCTCTGCTCTGTCTTCGCAATTTGGCCAGAGGCTACGGTGATCCTGTGGCCACTGTTCTTGCTGATTACAGCCGCTGGTCAACAGCCGTTGGTCCCCAATTGTTTAGGCTCTCCTGGTTCGGGTATCTCTCTCGTTGGGAAAGGATATTGGCCGTTTTCGTGTCCCTTATTTCGTCTCTGCCCCTTCCCTTGGGTCTGGTGGCGTGATTTGTCAGCCGCCCTGTTATTTGGTGGTTCTTGCCCGCCAGCTACGGTGCAGAGTATCAGCATTTTTTGTGATGCTTACTCTTTTTGTGAGTCGGAGGCAGTGCTGTATTAATTCAGGTAGAGGCCTGGTGCTTAAGATATATTATGGCTCCTTTCCCCCAGTGCCGGCAAAAATGGAGAAAAACAGTAATTTTTTTAAAAATTGAAATTTTTGGGTTAACTTTACAGTAAAAGTAAATTTTTTTTGTGTTCAAAATTATAGGCTTGCTTTATTTTTCCCGTGACCGTGAGGGCCCTTTTTGTGCTGTGGCCTGGTGTTTCAGCACCCAAAGCAACCCTTTAATCCTGCCTTGGTCGGGGGAGGCTGGCGTTGGTGTGTTTCTTTGCGACCTTCGGTTGGAATTCAGCTTCTACATGAAGTCTGGTTTTTTTTTCAGCTTGACTTGCTGAGATGGTAGCTATCTCGGTGGCTCTCGATATTGGCCTCGACTACAGCTTCCCGTCTTCTTGGATTTTTTTCTGTTTGTGCTTTGGGTTTTCAGTTTCTTAGGTGGGCTTTTAAGACCTGCAATGCCTCGCACCCGCTGTCTATGAAAATTAGGAGGAAGCTGTTAGGTGTCTATTTGGCAACTAGGTTTTTTTT
>JAHWFP010202260.1:16310-34586 GCA_023313725.1 Lithobius niger | reverse complement strand
CCCCCCTTCCCCCGCCCTCGGTTAATTCAAGGACAGAGAGTGCCTCTTTAACTGTAATGCATAGGGCAAACAACAAGAAAGCGCGTTACAGCCTCTGGAACCCTGCACAGTGAGCAGATGGGAGACCGTGGCCACCCTATACGAAACTTGTGCTTATTTAGCAAAACGTGCTCACAGGACGAATTCAAGAGCTACATCCAAGGCAACGGATACAGTTACCGACTCACGGATGAAACTAGAGCTGACATGCCTGAGAGTCCGTCGCAAACTCTGCTTGAGTGATGGGACAAAGACCCAACACCACCCACTGCTTGGTCTCACACTAAAGACGCATCACTACATAGTGTTTACTATACACCCATACCTTTCTGACGCGAAAACGGAGTCATGGTGGACACACCAGGACCACGGGCTCGGGGGGGGGGGGGGGGGCCCCACAACAGAATTCAAGGGCACAAGGGCAGAGCCCTGCAAAAGAGCCACACCACGCCCAGCAGCCCCTAGACTAGCTAGCGTCCGCTTGCATAGAGGCATAGTCATACAAAATACGGCTGCGTGGATCTCAAGGACTTCTACTTGGTATCAGAAAACGGAAGGCAACTAGAAGCTCATCTGATCTAAGGTGCAGTGGCAGCTCGCCAAACTCAACCCACAGCGCTCAGACAGGCGTCGACAAAGACACTTCGTGACAACCTGCAGACAACAACAGCAGCAATTGACGAAAAATAGCAAAGTGGGAGAGCTAAACCAAAATTAGACTGAACACCAAAGACTGGGGAAAGGGTTGGGGAACTTTGGGGTTAAGTTAGGGTTAAAAAAAAAGGCTTAGTTTAGGTTGGGGGAAAAGAGCCTAACCAAAATTGGGCCTACTAAAGGCCTAAAAGCCAAAATTCCCCTAACTAGGAAACCTAGCAGGGGTTGAAGAGGACCAGCCAGTTGGCTGGCCCGAAGGCTTTCTGATTTTTCCATGCTGGCCCCTTGCTTAAATACGTTTTGGTAACCCCTGGCAACCGCAAAATAGCCAGTGTATTATGGGTAATGGAAAGTTCTAGAATGTTCTAGAGGCAGGAACCGGAAACTAAATAATTATAAGACATAGATAATGTCCACCTATGTAAGAATGGACACCCAAGACTAAGATTGGCCATTGGCCCCAGCAACCATGCAAGTAACAAGATTTGCGACAGCAATGATGCAACGTTGCTTGGGTGCGGGGTTGATTGTTTGATTGATTACGTAGCTATAGCCATCATTGGCGTAGGGAAGGTCAAAATGCTATAATGCTATTAGCACAGCCGGCAGGAATGAGGAATTTTATTCAGAATCTTAGACCGGAAGCCCATCCGCCCCATACTACAACATACAAACACTAAACACTAAAATGAATTCTACAAATGCGCTATTAACGCACTTGTTCTGCCTACCCATGCAAACCCAGTTCGCTGAAAAAAAAGCTAATATTACCGACCACACAACTATAACGGACACCAAACTGCAAAATGTTGGTTTTTGGTTTGTTGGTTGGTTCCACTTCTGAAGTAAGGGTGCACCAAAGCGAAAGGTTCGCTCGGAAATAAATTTGCTACATCGCTTGAAACCCCTAAAAGTATTGTTGAGCTCCAATTTGCCATAAATTGACGAATTATTATGAAAGATATTTCATCTTTTTCGAATTTATCGATCTATTGTAAATTTGGAATCCTGAATATGTAAAGAATTCTCACGAAGCATACCGTCGCCATCCTATTGGTGACCAAGTAAACTTTTTAAAACATGTTAAATTAAAACGTCATTGCTTTCTGATAACTAACAATAGTTTTCGACGCGATTCAACGAAATAATAACATTTGATCATCGAATTTTTGGCGGAGCGAGCGAGCGAAGCACAGCCTTTAACGGACACCAAACTGAAAAATGTTGGTTGCTTGGTTGCACATTTTTAGTCTGGATGGAGCCCAAACAAAAAATTGGATTGGAATGAAATTTGGTACAACGCTTGATACCCTAATTATTATTGCTCAGCCAAAATTTGTCGTAAATTGGACAATTATTACGGGAGAAATTACAAATTTTCGAATTTATTTCTAACACTCACCATTGTAAATTTGGAGTCTTGACTAGTTAAGGAATTCCGGTGAAGCATACACCATGCTAGTGGCAGTCAAGTGAACTTTAAAAAAACGCACGGCAAATTACATTTGGGTTTCTTCTTTCTAGTTGATAACCTTTTTCGACGTAACACAATGAAATAATAACATTTGATTGTCGCATTTTAACGCAACCACAAAAAAAAAAGAAAATAAAAGATTCCATTAACGATACACCTTAGCATCATTTGAAAAAAAGAATGCTTAGAGGGATTACCTTCAGCATGACAACGAAACTAGGATTTACACTAGCAATGGGAATCCAAAATATGAAACCTAAATCATCGTATCATGGCGAAGTGATAAATATGAAACCAAACTATACATGAGACGATGTATTTGCACCACCGCACGAAACAATAACAAGCATGCGTCTAATAGTTTAAAGATTCCTCGTTACCACGGCAACGTGCATAGTCTCGATGCTGTGGCGCATTAATGAATAAACTTAATCTCAAATGCAGCTGCTACTTGCAAAATAAAAATGACAACTAAAAATTAGGCCTAAAAGCTAAAGTAGGCCTAAGAGCTAACACTCTTTGACCTACAATATTGTAATCGTTACTGGATTATAGCATGGTTTTCATATTGCTCCTTAATGCCCTTTTCGGCGAAGGAAAGCCCAGCTGAAACAATACGCAACAATGTAAAAACCCATTGTTTCCGGGAAAACCCGCACTTTCATCTGAAGGCGGGAAAAGTGCGGGCTAGGGAATGCCCGGGGTTTGAAAAACAGCTTATTTTAGCAAAACAAAACAAAAAACAGGTTTGAAGTAGCAAAGCACTACATTACAATGCCTTACATTTACAAAAGATTACGTAATGATTGTAAAATGATTACAGTTTTTAATCACCAAATGTTTGACCGGGTTTTCATTTGTAACACGCCAGCCTGATACATTTGCTACGACGTACAAAATACCGATAATATTTGCTTGCATACCACGGCTACTTTTCTTGTACTGTTGTAAGGATTTCAAGTTACGGTGGCCAGTTGTTTGCACAATGAGCTGCTCTTCTACATTTGGTTGATACAAAGTTGTTGCTGACACCAATGTTGTGATTGCTTAATTAGCCATCCAGCTAAGCAATTGGCAACTGTTGCAACATTTTTGATGATGTTGGCCGGAACATTTTTACCCACGGGGCGGTTGTAATACAAAATGTAATTACTGTATTTCTTTTTGGGTAAAAAATACACAACCTCAGTATTTGCATGTTCGGGCCATTAATTTTGATACAGTCTGTGAACTTTGCCAGGACAACAAGAAGGCTTGTCGGGAAGAGAAAATGCTTTGACTCTCTTTGGTTGCACTTTTATATGTTTTAAATAAATAAGCACAAGTTCCTGTAAATTACAAAGAAAAGAGGAAAACAAGCCAAACAGCAAAAATAATAAACTAGAATTAACGTAGTACAGTAAGCCACCTTTGGAGTGGCATGACCTGGATTCAAACTAACAACCCAATTCGTCCCTCGATCACATAGCTGTTCGGCTTGTTTTCTTCTTTCCTTTTATATGTTTTAACCCACGTTGATTTATTTTTGAAACGTTTAATATGTATTCAAGGTATTCTCGCCCATCTTCATTTGACCTGCCAAAAGTTTGTTGTCTTTGTGTTAAAGTTCTGTCCTGATTTTTGCCACGCAACGCACAAACATGCACATCGAAAAGCACAAACACGGAATACGATAAGGCATTTTGATTATCAGTAGCCTACCAAGAATTTTAGTTTCCCGCAACACGTTCAACTATTTTCGAATCTTTACCAATAATGTAAAACCATGGCTCGTTATTTCAAGGACGTAACAATACCACGTTCTTTCAAAGCGTAGAACGTCTGCCAACAATAGCCGATAATGGAAACGAGCTCTTCGCCGTAATGGGCATTAAGTCGGATAATGACCGAAAACCTTGTGCATTCCTAAACAATGGCCCTCGGGACGCTGCGCGCCCTCGGGCATTGTTTAGGAATGCTCGCGGATTTCGGTCATTATCCTTTACTCAATATTTCATATTGCTCCGCGTGCGCCTCAATATTTTCGTTGGTGGCGTTGTCAAGTATTAGACCAGCGGCAGCATTGCCAATCTGCAGCATCTTTTGAGTATTGTTAAAAACTATCGCTCTGATGATTGTTTGGCATACAATTGAATGCTTTATCTTTAACATATGTAATTTAGGGAAGGCACTTTGCGCAGCAGTAATTATTGTTGGGAACAATGTCAGAATTATTAGCGGTGGCAGCCCCACCACCGTAACAAACGTGCAGTTTTATTTTTAGTCGTGGCGATGGCTCACATCTTTAGCGTCGGATGCGGAAAGAAGCTAAAAATAACTAAACAGACACTAAGTGATGGAGCAAACGAAAGCATTTAAAATAAATATGATACTTAGCTTTGGCCTATTTGAAGAAAAAAGCTAAAATAAGACAAAGGCCTGCAAATAACTGCAGTACGTCACACCAAAAGGCCAAGAGCCCAAACTTAGCCGAGTAAGCATTTTTCCCAGATTTTTAAGGAGCATTAACAAATATGGTACAGTCATTAAAATAAACACTAAATATAAATTTGAAATAAAAGTATGTTTCCTGTTTCCTAGTAATCACAACAGAAAGTTAGGCAATAAAAAAAAAAAATGGATCCCGTTGATGACACATACCAGCTTCATTTAAAAAGAATGCTTGGAGAATTCTTTTCAACATGGCGATTGACTTAAGTGCCATTTAGACTGGCTAAGGGAATATAACTTTAAGTTCTTGTAGGGTGGCGAAGGTGTCTACACGAAACAAAACTACGCAGCATACAATTCGTTTATACCACGCTACAAACTTATAAAGTGCAAATCTGGCATATCCAGTTACTTCCTCAAACGAAGTTGAATTTGTGTACGTCACTGTTTCACCGTGAGTAAGTCAGTGACTTAAAAACTCACAAGCACAGATAAAATAAATCCCAAAAAAACAAAACGCTAGTTATATGACACACAAAGAAACAACCACACACCCACATACAAACGTGGCACACTTCAAGCACAAAATGCGTTCACTTTATGACACTACCAAGTAATAAAACCAAAAAGAATTGCTGGTCAAATTATATTTTTTTACGAGTGTATTGTAATCTGCTTTTGTTTTGTAGGCCTTCATAGCTCGGAATTCCATGGGAAACGTGCACTAAGGGCTCGTTTACGCCACGAGACCTTCTCGCTCGCCGAAAGCTATTTGCTAGGCAACCGTTATTTATTTACGATTTATTTTCCGTTTCTATTAAATGAATTTATTTATTTATTTATTTCTCTTACCGGAGACTACGAGCCCACACGCTACACTCTCCATTCTAAAACTTAACCTATACTTAACCTATACAAGAAATCCAGAACGACAGAGTGCACCCCCTGAACAACGAGCTAGGTCTTTCCAACATATAATAGAGTTCATACTGAACTGAACTGAAATGAATGCAGTAATAGACAACAAATTAAATGTATTATAAATAACAACACGGACAAAGAACAAAGTGCAACAGTCATTTTAAACATTGCTACTACATTGTTGCCATTTCACGCTATTTTCAAAATTTGGTATTCTCGCTGAAAAAACAGCTTCTATCAGTGATCAATCGACGGTATAATTCATAGCTACTCGCAGCGACAATTCAAAATCCAACACGGCGTCCATTTCGGGGTTGTTGAATCGAAGACAAAAAATCGTATACCGGCATTCAGAAATCTGTCCGTCGTATTGTACTCCAGTAAAAATTGTTTTCTAGTTGTCATAAATGGACGCTGTCGTGTTGCAAGCATCGTACGTCGTCTCGCGAGGCACGAGGAAGAGATTTGCGTCCGCGTTGTTGCCATGGTTACTACGTATAGACAACTCGAAAGCCGCGTACTCCGGTAAAGGTGAGAAGAAGCCAGCAGATTTAGTATTGACCAAGTAAAAGCTAGTAAGCGAGAAAATTGTCCTTGCGTAAACACGCCCTAATGCTTTTTTTGTGTGTGTAATTTATTTAATTTTTGTTTTGTATTTCCCAAGTAGTAAAGGCAGAGTCGGCGAAAGATCTGCAGTGATATATTTATGAGGTAAGGCTTATATGAAGGCTGTTGTGTTGAAAGCGTTGCTTGACTAAACGTATTACCATTGATTAGAAAGTTGACTAGATAATTATACCGTCTCACTACTTCCCGTCCTACGCGGACCTCTAGCGGTAGTTGCGGCTACTATACCTCTACCATTGCTTTTGCCTTCGAAGCAGCAGAAGGCAAAGCATTAGCAGAGGCATTAGTAGCCACGAACTACCGCTAGAAGTCCGCGTAGGACTGGAAGAAGTGAGACGGTATAATCTAGTTAACTTTCTAATCTATGGTATTACCAATAGATCTAAACAAAATGTTCGGACTGTTCAGACAAGCCAGGACAATAACTGACAGAGTGAACAGGAACAAAGTCTCGTTTTAACTCGACGATTTGGCATTTTGCTCTCTTTGTGTATTTGTCCGGTTTGCCATGTTGTTCCACAATTATGGTCAAACGGATGAACGGATTTGAATAACATTTGATAGGAGTATTTCTTTGACATAAGGTTGAAAGACGTAGCCTATGTATATAATAGTTTTTTCTGTGAAAATATTTTGGGTGGCTGGAGGCAATGCTTCCACTTCCTCACAGAATTTCCCCGAGTAAATACAAAATTGCCATTTTTTCCCTATGCAAAGAAAATTTCCTCTTTCTTATTTCTCTTGTTTAATTTTTTTCTTTACACCACTAATTTGTAACATTCCAAATAAAAAAAAAATATATAAAATACTTCAAACGACTATTTTTTTTTATAGGCCTAGTGCTAACACCATTAGAACTAGTGTTAAAATTTTAACACTGGTACTATTATAATAGTGGGCTTACGGAAGTTTCGAGAAAGTGGAAGATCGTGAGTCACTAAAGAAAATTACAACTTGCAAATAATGCACAGAATTTTCCCATTTTTTTCCCTCTGAAAAGCAACTTTCACTTAAAAGGGAAAAATTCCATGTAAGTGAACGCACTGGTTGGAGCCGAAATTAGGGTAAAAACTGGGCAGTAATTTACAGGTAAGTGGTTAAGGAAAATATTCTGAATTAAATTTTCCTCTTGAGAGGGTGGGGACGACCGAGGCCTATGTGGTCCTGTTTTTATTCGACATTTGACCGTAACTACCGCAAAAGTTTCGTTTGACGCCTTTTGGGATGCTATTTAGAATTTCGCAAACGTTGATTAGGATACATGCCTTTTCAATGCACGCTTGATAAGTATTTTATTCTGTATATACGTAACCAATTTGTGTTCAAGGTGATGAACGATTTAAAATTTATGAACTAAAACCGTTTTTTTTTTGTATGCCGTTTTTTTTTTTATCTACCGTTTTTTATCGACTGGTATAAAACCAAGTTTGTAAACCGTTCAATCGTATTTCAAAGAATGTTTCCGCGAAATATCGTTCGAATCGGTTACTGCAGAATGATACGTTACCAGACAAAACAAAATGCTAAATCGGCAAGTCAAAAGGTACCTCGTTTGCTCTGCTCACTCGTTCAATAATTTAAAAGTTTACCAATGTAGCCTAGTTGTTTTCGGTAAATGTGTGCTTTTTTTTTTTTTATCATAAGACTATTTGTGGCGTTCAACGGCATTTTATTTTTGTAATGCTATTTTACTTTCAGAAAAAGCTCAATGAAGACAGCAGTTAAACAACCACGAAGGTTAGCAAAACCAAAGAGGTGCACGTAAAAATATAAAAAGAATGTGACGTTTCAGAGCTTCCTGAGCTGCTTTATCAAGCAAACAAGTAAATAATTACGAACAAATAGCATATGCTGTACTAAAACTGGCAAGATCCCACATGAACCAAACAAGCCAAGTAGCAAGATCAACAAACTAAAGATTAAATTCAGACCAAAGTTAGCCTGAAGACTGACAGTAGGAAGCAACGGCCTACCTTCTTGCAAATACAGGTTAGAAGTTGAGGTTAGAAGGTTTGTTCGCGGATAACGTTTTAAAGGGATATTCATCCCAGCGTCATTTTTCTCGATCCTCCACATCAAGTACGGCCCCAAAGGTCTATTTACTTACCGTTAGTCTTTCCCTTGCTAAAAAAACGTTTTAAAATGTGGCGTCTAGGAGATTTTCTGTTGAATATTGTTAACTATATTTAAGAACGATCCGTCACTAAATGATGCATTGCGCGCGTACAATAATCATGACTTTTCATCCCTGTGTACATTTACTAATTTTCTAATAATTACCATGAGATCTACAATGTAATAGACTAACGCGGTAAAAATTAAAATTAATTATTCCAATAGATCGCCGAAGCAAAATTATAAGACACTAGTCTAGAAAATTATAAATTGTGATTTTAAAATACAAGAATCATTCCGGTTTTTGACGACACGATCAATGGGTTCACGGTGGCTGGACTATTAGGCGCAATGCCAATAGAGGCAGAAAGCTCTGTTTTTCACTGCGAGGAACGAAGCTATCGTCTCAGTTGTCCTTAGCTGTAGTAAATACGCGGATGTGATCGTCGCGTGGGTGTTGTGAGGCACGCGGAAGGTTATAAGGCAGGCGGTATGTTGCTTTAACGAATTATCGGATTTCTTTCAAATTTTGCACACACATTCTATGGCAGATTTCGAAAATTTCGAAAAAGGGTCGAAACTGTTGGAGAAACCCTCCACTAGAAATAATGTACGTTTGTTATTTATTCTTCAGCCGACTGACGTCATCCATTCCCTGACCAATGGCTGGTAACTATGTAGCCTTCGTCAGCGGTTGATGTTAGCACCAACAGACCAATGTAGGGTAGGATATTCTTCTACCCTGGACCAATGGCTGGCAATAGCGTTCTGGCTTAAATTATTCTAGGTCTTTGACGTAAAGGAATACAGTATATATCTAATTAACCTTGGACGTGGGCATGCGGCCCCACTGATGCATGTGAAATAACTGGATAACACAGTGTGCGAAATGACTTTCTGACTTAATAATTAATGACTTTAGAATTTTTTTGGGGAGGTTGAAGAAATAATTAAAGCAACTTCGACTGCATGACATTTGGTTTTTTGGGGAAGCAAACTCTTAAAAACTACTTTTGGGCTGTAACTTTCTTATTATTTTCTACATATCAGTCGTGCCGTATTGCAATGTCGCCATCGGATAAATGAAATATTCAAAACGCCGGTACCAAACGGTTTGGAGGCTAACAGGCCGCCTCCCGTGCCATAAAACTGCCAAGCGTTGCTAAATATTTTTTATATATATTCATTTCACTATTGTTCTGATTAAATTTCTAGTTTTAAAATGAAACCGATGGAAAAATCATAGTGGGCTCGTTTTTAAATGAGAGGTGTGCGCTACCACGCCATGCCATCGCAGCTGATCGAAAACTAGAAATGCAAGTAGCCACTAGTTTTACCAGGAGCGCATTATATACACGTCCTCTTATATTTATGCTACCCCTGGTTTTACGGATTGCGCACGTATTGTGTAACTGCGGCCAAGAAATCATTCACTGGTGTTAGACAATTAGTAGCCACATCAATCGTTGTATTCGCAAGAGAAAACAAATAGACTCTTACTATTATTTGTTTAAACAGGTTTATTAGAGTCGATTTAGACTTATGCGAACGGTTTGTCTGTCTCTTGGGTGTCTATCTGTGTATTCACGCTATAATGTTTTGACGAATTATCGGATTTCTGTCAAATTTAGCAACCAGTTCTATGGCACATTTCTAGGTCTAAGTTCGAAAATAAGTCAAATCCGTCGGGGAAATCCTCCACTACAAATATTCACAGATTTTTGTTTGCAGCAAACGTATGAATTTCGTTATGTTTTCTTCAGCCGACTGACGTCATTCATCCACCGACTAATGACTGGGAACAATGGGAACAAGATGTAGCCTTCGTCAGCGGCTGACGTCACCACCAATCGCCCAATGGCTGGCAGTTGGATAGTGCGTTCGCTTAAATTGTTCTAGGTCCTTACTGATACGTACGAGATAACTGGATAATAAAGTTATATAGTCTAATAACGGCATGCGAAGTTAATGTAGACTTGAGCTAATTGTTTGGACAATTGTTCATGACTTTAGTGCTTGGTACTATTTGGGGGGGGGCGGCCGCCGGAGAAACATTCAAAACCACCTCCACTGTATGACCTTTGGTTTTTTTTCAGAAGAGGGAGGGGGGAGCGACTTCTTAAAACTACTTTTAGGCAATAACATTGCTGTCTATACGTCCGGCAAAATGTGTTGAGAGAAACGTGACGTCACAAAACGAGTGATATTGGTTAGTTTTGCCTGGAGCACAGAGCCATCTATTGGCAAAACAGAACGAACGTCACTGAGCTGCGACCTATTTGCTGCACAGAAAGCGTTGCTGAGAAGCATCACTGGCCTGCATTGGGGCAGCTTAGATGCAACAGTCGACCCTGCCATCGAGACTAAAATCCAACTAGATAAAAAAACGACCTTCTAATTTCAAACAGAAACGGAGTAGAACCTTCATTACCACAACACGTACGACGAAGAAGACCGACCATTGAATCACGGAAGTTATTTTTTTTCCGGGGGAGGGAGGGGGAAGAGGGGGAGAAGGGCAACAGTTTCGTACAAAGGACAGTTTTTCTTTTAACTTTCTTCATGAAATATTACACCATACAAATTTGATCCTAACCAAACTTTTTTCGTTTACATCCAGCAACAGTCTAAAACGGTCTACGCTACCGTCGATATCAGAAACTAAAAAAAATACGCTCTCCAGTGTTTAAAAAGAGACGGAAGAGAACCTTCATTTTCACGCAAGACAGTTTTTTTTTGGGGGGGGGGTCAGGGGATAGACACGTTTCGGTCATATCAGTCTGGCCGTCTGGCCGTGTGGTAACGTCGCCGTCGATAATGAAATTTTCAAAACGCCAGGACCAAACGGTTTGGAGGCCAACAGGGCACCTCCCCTGCCACAAAACTACTGAATATAACGCTGATTTAATTCACTATTATGCTAATTAAACGTCCAGTTTTAAAAATTAAACCGATGGAAGAATCGTAGTGGGCTCGTCTAGTGAGAGGTGTGCACCATCACGCCATGCCATCGCAGCTGATCAAAAACTAGAAACGCAAGTGGGCGCTAGTTGTACGGGTTGTTTACGCACCGTGGAATCGCGGCCATGAAATCATTTGAATTTTTGGATTGCATTCCTTAAGGAAGTATAATTCTTTATTTACTGGTGTTGGTCAATTAGCAGCCATATTGATCACGAAATTAGCAAAAGATAACAAATCGACGCATACTATAATTGGTTTAAACAGGTTTGTTTCATTTAAAAATCATCAATTTTTGTCCATGTGCTAACACACTTGACAGTTTTGTTCGTAATTTTTATATCACTTAAGCTACTTTGCCTAAAATTTTTCTTGCTTGACACCGAACCTCAGGGTCCCGAAACATCGCAATAATGTTTTTCATGTGCACCTGATTGGCTGGATTTTATTTGCAGAAAATCCCAAAACGTCGCAGCTTTCTGACGTTTTCAAATGTACCCGTTCAGATTGCTTTCTTTTTATTAATAGCTACTAGTGTAACCACTGCTCTATAATCTTAGATTCGTTCACTGTTTGTAAAAGAATCTGAAGTAATGCTGTCACGGTTTTCAAGGTTTGCCTGAACCGATTAGGCGATAGGCAGGAAGTAAATCGATGAAGGGACCGCCAACACTCTATTCTCTATTTGTTTTTGAAGCCTCGTGAAGGGAACATCGGAAATATAGGCCAAGGTTTTGGTTAGAATCCAAAACTTTCCGTTCACCAGTTATTGTTTGAGAGTTTTACCTACGTTTACTTCCCGTTGATGTCGAGGTATTGTTACACACCATCTGTTACGTTTTTGTCAATGGAAGTGTCACACACAGTCATCCCCAGTTGCGAACATTACAGGAATTCACGACAGCAACTAACATGGCGTTTGACAGAGTTACATTTGAAGTAAATTCGTTATTCTCCAAATCAAACATGAAATTCATTCTTTTCTTGGTTCTTGTCGGCATCGTGGTTCAAGGAATGCCAAACGAAAGAGTCATTCCAGGAAGTGAAAACATGGTAAGCATTTAACAAGTAACACACAAGGATGTAAAGAGTTCCTTTAGGAATGTCGAGTGTATTAATTCATTACTTACTTAACTAATTATTTAATTAATTTTAATTTTGGTCTAAATGTTTTGGAGCCTTATTATCTTTAATATATGTTTATGATGTCTTGAAGTAATATAGAAATCTTAGCCGTTAAGACACCTTATTTAATGTGGCTAAGCACTTTCGCCTATCATCAGGGCTAACAGGGAAAACGAAACCAAATAAACGTTTTATCAAAGCATTAATATATAAACACACTCTTCCACATTCTGCATACATGACAAAAACGTGAACAATCAACCCCAGTTGGTAGTTAATGTTATGCACTTGACAAGATGAATAGTGGTTTTGTTTTCCCTTTTACCTTTCAAACACTTTTCCACGCAGGGCCGGATTAAGGGGGGGTGCTTTGGGTGCTGAAGCACCCGGGCCACACGTCTCAAGGGGGCCTCACGGTCACGGGAAAATAAAGCAGGTACTATTTTAGGCTGCTTAAAGTTAATTAGGTGGTTCTCAGGAGCGTTTTTTCTTAGCGCATGAAACATTTTAGATGACACTGTCTAAAAATATTCCAATTACGAATCAACTCTTTCACCAATCTCTTCCTGGAGCCGATAACCGGATGTGCTTTTTGCTCCATTCGCATGATCGCCTTGAAACGAATCTAAGGGCTGTTCAGAGGCTTGTCACAGGTAAAAACTTGGATGTAAAGAAAGACTTTTGTCAATGTGCAACATTTGCGTGCAGCACCAGGCATTAAAACATTTATATTACACTCCATAACAAAATATAAATAACTGAAGTTTTTTTGTTTGATAAATTAAAAAAAAACATGCACACATCTGAAAAATCTCGTATAAAAGTAAAATAAAAAAAACCCACCCGTTAATTTTTTTTAGCCAGTCCAGAGAACCACTTAATTGATATTTAGCAGCCTTAAATAGAAAAAAAAAAAACTTAATGCTGATTTTACAAAAAAAAAAAATTATTGTTAAAAAAAAATTCTTTTTCTGCAGGCCGGGGGGGGGGGGGGCGGGAAGGGAATAGGGCCACATTAAAACTTGAGCACCAGGCCTCTACAAGGTTTAATCCGGCCCTGTTTCCACGCATAGAATTTCATCCAGGTTTTCAAGGACTCGTACGAACCCTGAATTACTTGTACCTTTGTACCCTTGTACCAGGAACCCTGAATTAGAGTTGTGCTACGCACATTGGACGATTAGTTTTTAACCATTTTCCCAGCGATGTCATTTATCCAAGTAGAATACGACAATCATTAGCCGACCTATCGTATGCAAAAGTAAAAATGGTAAAAACATTTGACTACACCAGTAAGGTTTCACGTGGACTAAACAGTAGTACAACAACACTGCAGTATCTGAAGCCTTACCGGACAGTTAATTTGTGTTCCTATGCTGTTTTGACTTCGGCTCAGTTAAACCTTACCTTAAACATCAAACGATTCGTTTTTGTTTTCTAATAAAATAATTCGGCCCTACGTAGCTGATCACAACAACCTTTACTCGTCCTTCATTTACGGGTAGTACTAGCCTATACCAAGGGAATTGATAATATACCTCTGATAGTTGACCAGTTATTGTGTTATTTGATAATATTTACATCTTAGTCCCTCCATCTTAAATTTATTGTCACGTGGTATTCCCGATGTAAATACCAGTCAAGCCTGGTTTAAGTGTAGATCATGTTTTTCAATAACACCATTCCCGGCCTAGAAAAACACATCGTGCTTGAAGTGTTTTTTAAGCTCGAAATGCAACTCGTGAAGTACAAAATATAATAAATACTAAATAGACTGTTGTTGTATCACATCTGGTAACAGTGAGCTTTGTCAGTTTATGCAAGGTTCAATGCTTGAATATTACCTGATTGTACTTTCCCAGGATGGGGCAAGGTAGCCGGATACATAGCACAACTGTCTCGCGTGCAAGAGGTCCCTAGTTTGAGCCTGAGCTTAGCAGCCCTGGCATTTTCGGGAAAAGATGGGTCCTGTGATGCCTCATGTCGATTGTAAACCGAACAGAGTAGCTATTAAGTTCAGGTGGATGACAAATCACGACTTTTCGATTCCTAGATCGGCAGCTTTTTTAAGTGAAGGAATTTTAAAACATCAGAAAAAACAACTGAAAATAAAATAAAAAGTAAAACATAACAGTAAATTGGATGGGTCATGATTCCAACTCCACCTCTCTTACTGTAACGTTTTATTTTTTCTGTTGTTTGACATGCTTTAAAATTCCTCCACTTGAAAACGCTTCCGATCTAGAAACCGAAACGTCGTGATTTCGCCATTCACCTGCATTGATGGCTACTCTGTTCGGTTTACTTACTGAAGTACTTACTAGATTTCGGTTTTTCGATTTCATGTCGATTGTGGCATGTATAATAGCCCAGGAATTTTGATTTAAATTATCTGTCCAAATATTGTGCCTCTTGTCTTCTGGCGCCGTGGATTCGGTTGAGAGCGCAACAGACCTCCTAGGTACTTTCTGAGAGTTGCAAATGTTAGAAATAGGAAGTCGTTGAGCATTAAAGTGGGTGCGACCTATCTTGAGTTCGCCGCAGAACGAACACAGATAATCGATTGTACGTTTTTGGCAGCAGAGTGCCTTGTTGATATCCAAGATGGTTACAAAAACAATGGCGGCCGTCGATTAAAGCCTCCCGCTCCAGGAAGACGTAGTCGCTAGTAAAATACTTCCAGGACTCAAGATACGCCACGCACACAATAGTCGCATAATCGCATTTGCATGTCATAACAGAGTTTGACATGTGTTTTGCATTTTGCTTTAAAGCTTCAAGCTTTTCGGATTTTACCACCATCACGGATATAAGAAGACTTCGTAAAATGTATAAAGCTGCAAAAAATGTAGCTGAGTAGTTTGGACAGTTCATAATCAGTAAAGAAGATTAACCCATTTACCAGGCGTGTCGATGGATTATTCCTGGTCGAAACTTCAGAGTATAACTTAATAAAGAAAGAAAATTGCGCAAATCTCATAAATTCAAGAAATCAATGTATATTAAAATAACAAAGAGTTCAATGTCTATATAAACACTATGCAATGCACTATTTTGAAGCAAAGTAGGCCTACAATAAGTTACAAAATCTTCTCAAAATAACATAAAAATGGTTTTAACAACTACTTTTAAACACTTAAAATGCGTTCCTAGGTGAGAAAATCCTCAGTTGTTAAATTTCAGGAAGGAAGGGTATGTCGACGGAATGGCACATCAGCATATCTGTTAAGCGTACCCAGACTGAACCAATCTAGCATTAATTTAGGCCAACAATCCAGTACACAACTGACCTGTAGGACAAGTCTTCTGATCTGCCTTTAGAATGGCTTTTCATCTCCTAAGCATACTGTCTCAAGCCGCAAATCTCTTTCTAACACTGTTAACTGATAGATCCTTCCAAAGTTAGTCTATAAGTTAGCCGAAATTAGTCGATAAGTTGGTGTGATGCTTAAGAAGTTGGTGGATACTCAGTATCAACTCGGCCCCTTATGGCCGCTGATGCGATCCTAAAGCTCTCAAGTCATGTTGAAGGTGACAACGTTACTTCGGTTTTGGAATGAACTGTTGAGCTTGCCGACTTCCGAATGTAGTGTTGGACGGTATTGAGTGATGACGTAACAACAAGTCAACAACATCAAGTGTTGAGCCAAACTCTCTGACAGGCAACAAGTTCTTCTAGTTTGTTGGTTTCGGAAGGTACAATTAGTCAGTGCCACTCAAACCTGTCATCGACAATTACCCAGAACGAGCAATTCTTTGTTAAAAGGGGTTTTCCACCAAAAGACAAGCTGTAGTATCTGTAGCCATTTGCCGATATTTAGTTCTACCTAGCCCTTACTTTCAACAGGCGAAGGAACATACAAATAAATTTCTTTGTATGAAACAAACAAGCCGTGTGTATCCTTAACTATTGAGGGTACAGTTAGTGCGCCAACATGCACCAGGGAGTAAGTGGTAAAGTTAAGCCTAACGACATTACGGGCGCTTTTTTTTCTATACATATCGACCATTTTGAAACACAGATTTTGAGCCGCTAGATGAGCACCATCAAGTGACAGTGATATCGTTAACCTTGACTGCTTGCTCTCTGGTGCACGTGGACGCACCAACTTTACACTCAATAATTAAGGAGGCAAATGGCTTGTTTGTTGTGTTAAAAGAAATTTCTTTGCACGGACTTTCGTTTGTTGAAATCCAGTGCTACAGAGAAATGTGTAATGGTTGACGGCGCTAGATGTTTCTCCGTCATTTGGTGACTAGTGAGTGATATAGTTGCAGTTAGGTTGGCTAGTTTAGTTTAGAAGACATGAATCAGATCGAATTTAATGAGTAATGGCAGGAGGAAATTCAAGCTGAAGTATGCTTTACTAATTCCCTCTTAGGTAATGGTGTTTTTTGATGCAGCAAGCTGGGGTAGGTCGGTTGGAGGAGCTAAGTAGAGAGGAGCGGTTTTGAGTGGTGCCATCTAAGGTCAACCGACTGGATGGATTATTTTGTTTAATATTTCCTACTTCTGTTATTCAGTGGGCAGAGGCGTGTTCGTTTGCGAGTTGCAGCAGGTGGAGGTACGACACACGAAATTATGACGCAGTTATGTCGTAACGACCCTCAGGGAACTACGTACATTACTTGTAAGAGCTACGCCATTACCTGACGTCACGTACCACCACCTGCTACAACGAGTAAACGAAGTAAACAGCATAAACCGGCATAACAATAAATTGAAAATTTGTTACGTAAAATTTCCAAAACACCTGCCCACCCCTGGGTCACACTTGCCAAAATAAATATGTCACTTACCACTTCTCCGAGTCGCAGAAAAAACTTGCATCATAAGAGCTTTTTTTAAAAAACTTTTTAATATATTAGTGAAATGTCGAATTTTTTTTGTTTCAAGCATAGTATAATACAGTCGTCAACAAGACCCCCCCCCCCCTACTTGGTATTGTAGAGCAAAATTCATTGACCATACTGTTGGTAAAAATCCAGGCAACTTTGTGTTCAGTGTTTTTCTCGAATTCGGTGATTTTCCCGAATTCGATGTGGGGGAAGGAGAATTGTTGAAGATAAATTACTATTAAATGTTCTGAAAATTTCACGTAATCCTGTGCCATATTCACCTTTACTTATTTTTTTGATTATTTAATTTTCAGGAGAATGCAAACGAGAGAACCTTGGTAAGTATTTTTTCCGATATTTAATTTCTTAGATTTGACGTCATAAAAGTTATTTTCCAAACTCATTTTATTGTTTTACCCACTTACTTTCCTGTATTTTGAAACCTGGCTTGATTATTTTCCAGATAATGTATTATCACCTAACTTTCATTATTTTTGAAATTATAAGCGGTCTGCGAGGTGATTCATACACTGTATTATCACGTAACTTTATAACACTGACATCATGCGCATGTCGGTAAATCGCTTTCTATACCGATTTTACTATTTTTTTTTCGCTTGAATTTCTTAAGACTGAAATCGTAACCGTAATAGTAAGTTATATTTCACACTTATTTTGGTGTTTTCCCACATACCATTTTTAGATTTGAATTCTAGGTGGGCGGCTAGGTTATTTCCAAGTCCTGTATTACGTCGTAACTTTCTTAGAATAAAATTGCAAGCATGCTGTAACTTTTTTAAAATTAATTTTGCTGCATTATATGTTTACTTGAATGAAGGAAGGAAGGATATTAAAGTAAGGGTACGGTAAGGCAATGGTTATTTGCTCCTATATTTTGCCACATCAAGCCTTATTTTGAACAACAATACAATACACAGATGCAGCTCTACAGACAAATGTGCAAAAGCGGAGTAAAAGAAGTGACAACACAAATCCAAACTAAGCAGATGCTGCTAATGAAACAAAGAAAATAAATGCAGAAGATGCGGCTGAAAAGCTTCAGAAAATAAATGCAGAACATGCGGCTAAAA